>PIJE02001339.1:15571-124204 GCA_002895965.2 Coryphaenoides rupestris
GGAGTAATGTGTTGTGTATTGTGATTGAAGTAATGTGGTGTTATGTATTGAGAGTAATGTGTTGTTATTGTGATTGAGAAAGTAATGTGGTGTTATTGTTATTGAGAGTAATGTGGTGTGTTATTGTGATTGAGAGTAATGTGTTGTTATTGTTATTGAGAGGTAATGGTGTTGTTATTGTTATGAGAGTAATGTTGTTGTGTGATGTATTGAGGAGTAATGGTGTGTTATTGTTATTGAGAGATAATGTGTTGTTATTTGTGATGAGAGTAATGTGTTGTTATTTTATTGAGAGTAATGTGAGTGTTATGTTATGTGAGGAGTAATGTGTTGTTATTGTGATTGAGAGTAATGTGTTGTGTATTGTTATGAGAGTAATGTGGTGTTATTGTGATTGAGAGTAATGTGTGTTGTTGATGTGTTGATTCGAGAGTAATGTGTTGTTATTGTTATTGAGAGTTAATGTTGTTGTTATTGTATTGAGAGTAATGTGTTGTTATTGTTATTGAGAGTAATGTGTTGTTATTGTGATTGAGAGTAATGTTGTTATTGTTATTGAGAGTAATGTGTTTTATTGTGATTGAGAGTGAATGTGTTGTTATTGTGATTGAGAGTAATGTGTTGTATTGTTATTGAGAGTAATTGTTGTATTGTGTATTGAGAGTAATGTTGTGTTATTGTTATTGAGAGTATTGTGTTGTTATGTTATTGAGAGTAATGTGTTGTATTGTGTTATTATTGAGAGTAATGTGTTGTTATTGTTATTGAGAGTAATTGTGTTGTTATTGTTGTTGTTATTGTTATTGAGAGTAATGTGTTGTTATTGTTATGAGAGTAATGTGTTTTTATTGTTATGAGAGTAATGTGTGTTATTGTGTTGTTGTTATTGTTATTGAGAGTAATGTGTTTTATGTTATTGAGAGTAATGTGTTGTTATTGTTATGAGAGTAATGTGTTGTTATTGTGATTGAGAGTAATGGTTGTATTGTTATGAGAGTAATGTGTTGTTATTGTTATTGAGAAGTAATGTGTTATTGTTATTGAGAGTAATGTGTTGTTATTGTTGATTGAGAGTAATGTGTTGTTATGTGATTGAGAGTAATGTGTTGTTATTGTGATTGAGAGTAATTGTTGTTATTGTTATTGATGGAGTAATGTGTTGTTATTGTGATTGAGAGTAATGTGTTGTTATTGTGATTTGAGAGTAATGTGTTGTTATTGTTATTTGAAGTAATGTGTGTTATTGTTATTGAGAGTAATGTGTTGTTATTGTTAGAGAGTAATGTGTTTTATTGTTATTGAGAGTAATGTAGTTGTTATTGTTGATTGAGAGTAATGTGTTGTTATTGTTATGAGGAGTAATGTGTTGTTATTGTGTATTGAGAGTAATGTGTTGTTATTGTTTATTGAGAGTAATGTGTTTGTTATTGTTATTGAGAGTAATGTGTTGTTATTGAGAGTAATGTGTTGTATTGTGATTGAGAGTAATGTGTTGTTATTGTGATTGAGAGTAATGTGTTGTTATTTTATTGAGAGTAATGTGTGTTATTGTGATTGAGAGTAATGGTGTTGTTATTGTGATTGAGAGTAATGTGTTGTTATTGTTATTGAGAGTAATGTGTTGTTATGTTATTGAGAGTAATGTGTTGTTATTGTTATAAAAGAGAGTAATGTGTTGTTATTGTGATTGAGAGTAATGTGTTGTTATTGTGATTGAGAGTAATGTGTTGTTATTGTGATTGAGAGTAATGTGTTGTTATTGTGATTGAGAGTAATGTGTTGTTATTGTGATTGAGAGTAATGTGTTGTTATTGTGATTGAGAGCAACAACTGGAGTATGACATTAACAGTGTCGGCGAACGGCAGAACTAATTATGAATCCACGTTTGATAAAAGTTCTGACAGATGGAACATACTATTTCTGATGTGTTGGTGTGTTGTGTTGTGTTGTTGTGTTGTTGTGTTGGTGTGTTGTTGTGTTGTGTGTTGGTGTGTTGTGTGTTGTTGTGTTGGTGTGTTGGTGTGTTGGTGTGTTGGTGTGTTGGTGTGTTGTTGTGTTGGTGTGTTGTGTTGGTGTTGGTGTGTTGTTGTTGTTGGTGTGTTGTGTGTTGTTGTGTTGTTGTGTTGTGTGTTGTTGTGTTGTTGTGTGGTGTGTTGTTGTGTTGGTGTGTTGGTGTGTTGGTGTGTTGTTGGTGTTGTTAGTGTTGTTGTGTGTTGTGTTGTTGTGTGGTGTTTGTTGTGTTGTGGTGTGTTTGGTTGTGTTGTTGTGTTGTTGTGTTGTGTGTTGTTGTGTTGTGTGTTGGTGTGTTGGTGTGTTGTTTGTGTTGTTGTGTTGTTGTGTTGTTGTGTTGTTGTGTTGGTGTGTTGTTGTGTTGGTGTGTTGGTGTGTGGTGTTGTGGTTTGTGTGTTGTTGTGTGTTGTGTGTGTTGGTGTGTTGTGTGTTGGTGTGTTGGTGTTGTTGTGTTGGTGTGTTGTTGTGGTTTGGTGTGGGTTGGTGTGTTGTGTGTTGGTGTGTTGTTGTGTTGGTGTGTGTTGTTGTCGTTGTTGTTTGGTTGTTGTTGTTGGTGTGGATTGGTGTGTTGGTGTAGTTGGTGATGTTGTTCGTGTTGTTGTGTTGTTTGTGTTGGTTGTGTGGTTGTGTTGGTTGTTGTTTTTGGTGTGTTGGTTGCTGTTGTTGTGTTGTTGTGTTGGATGGGTGTTGGTAGTGTTGGTGTGTTGTTTGTGTGTTGTTGTGTTGGTGTGTTGGTGTGGGTGTTGTGTTGGATTGTGTTTGCTTGTGTTGTTGTGTTGGTGTGTTGTTTGTGTTGGTGTGTTGGTGTGTTGGTGTGTTGTTGTGTTGGTGTGTTGGTGTGTTGGTGTGTTGGTGGTGTTGGTGTGTTGTTGTGTTGGATGTGTTGGTTGGTGTGTTTGTGCTGTTGTTGTGGTTGTTGTGTTCGGTGCTGTTGGTGTGTTGGATGTGTTGTTGTGTTCGTGTGTTCGGCTGGTCGTCTGGTGTGTTGTTTGTGTTGGTGTGTTGTTGTGGTTGTTGTGTTGGTGTGTTGGTGTGTTGGTGTGTTGTTGTGTTGGTGTGTTGGTGTGTTGGTTGTGTTGGTGTGTTGTTGTGTTGGTGTGTTGTGTGTGTTGGTGTGTTGTTGTGTTGTTGTGTTGGTGTGTTGTTGTGTTGGTGTGTTGTTGTGTTGGTGTGTTGGTGTGTTGGTGTGTTGTTGTGTTGTTGTGTTGGTGTGTTGTTGTGTTGTTGTGTTGGTGTGTTGGTGTGTTGTTGTGTTGGTGTGTTGTTGTGTTGTGTGTGTTGGTGTTGGTGTGTTGTTGTGTTGGTGTGGTGTGGTGTGTTGTTGTGTTGTTGTGTGTTGCGTTGGTGTGTTGTTGTGTTGGTGTGTTGTGTTGTTGGTGGTGTGTTGGTGTGTTGGTGTGTTGTTGTGTTGGTGTGTTGTTGTGTTGGTTGTGTTGGTTGTTGTGTTGGTGTGTTGTGTGTGTTGTTGTGTTGTTGTGTTGGTGTGTTGGTGTGTTGTTGTGTTGGTGTGTTGTGTTGTGTGTTGTTGTGTTGTTGTGTTGGTGTGTTGTTGTGTTGGTGTGTTGGTGTGTTGTTGTGTTGTTGTGTGTTGTGTTGGATGTGGTTGTTATGTGGTTGTTGGTGTTGGTGGTGTTTGTTGTGCTTGGTTGTTGGTGGTGTGTTGTGTTGTGCTTGTTGTGTTGGTGTGGTTGGTGTTTGTGTTGTGTTGGTGTGTTGGTGTGTTGGTGTGTTGTTGTTGTGTGTGTTGTGTTGTTGTGTTGGTGTGTTGGTGTGTTGGTGTGTTTTCTGCATATCTCCATGTGCAGCAGTCACTCATCTTGTCTCATGTCTTCCAGGTCTGGCGGTGATCCACTCTCAGTCCAGCGACGACCTGGATGTGGGGAACAACCCTCGCGTGGGGACCAAGCGATACATGGCCCCTGAAGTCTTGGATGAGACCCTCCGTGTTGATGTCTTCGAGTCCTACAAGCAGACAGACATCTGGGCGCTCGGCCTGGTCTTCTGGGAAGTTACCCGAAGAACCATCGTCAATGGTGAGCAAACAGAATATATGACTTTGGTATTGTTCTGTAATGCCAGGACACTTAGGGTGGGTTAGTGGTGTGTGAATCTGTGGTTGGTGTGCTATGTTGTGTTGTCCCTCAACAGGCCTCTTTCTGGGCCATCTGTGTGTGGAACTCAGACTGAGTCTGTCTGGTTCCTTATCTCCTCTTCCGATTACCAGTCCTGTAATTCTAAACAGTGTTATCTGGAGTCAGCACTCACTCTCACATAGTCCAGATGCTTCATGAGCACACACACACACATGCAGTTGCAAGCACACATTTACACGTTGCCAACAAGTTGCTGTCCCTCTGTGTAGCCGCTGGGGACATCTGGCCAGTCCAACATATTTCACATAAGCCTGTCTTGAGTTCTGATGATGCTATTTCAGTAATTAACGAACTGAAGGTTATTTATGATTATCTAATCAGAATCAGAATCAGAAACAGCTTTATTGCCTTAGATTTTGCAAACAATGAATGTGCTTTTGTGCAAGTGGTGCCTAACATTGAACATTAGTAAAAACATAGAAATTAAAAAAAAAATGCAAAAAAGCAAAAAAAGTGCAATTTAATGAAAGGTTGTGCGTTAATATAACGCAGTAGTGTCCATGGGGGGTGAGAGTCAATGGGGTTAAAGGTTAATATAACGTGTGGTATAGTGGGTGGAGGGGTTGTTCTGACCGCACCAGGTCACCAGATGGTCTCCCACCTGTAGGCGGACTCAAGTTGGACAGGAAGTCTGTGATCCACCTGCAGGTGGAGTCAGGCATGCTCAGCTGGGAGAGCTTGTCCTGCAGCAGAGGCAGGATGATTGTGTTGAAAGCAGAGCTGAGGTCCAGAACCAGGATCCTGGCATAGGTTCCTGAGGAGTCCATGTACTGGAGGAGGAAGAGGAGGGCCATGTTGATGTATCGTATACAGACCTGTTGGCTCTGCAGGCAAACTGCAGGGGGTCCAGTAGTGGGTCAGTTATGGCTTGAGGTGGGACAGCACAAGGCGCTCAAATGACTTCATGACCAGGACGTGTCGCTGGACCAGGACGTGTCGCTCACGTCAGGACGGCCGAGTCGCTCGCCAGCTTCCGCAAGAGACTCAAAACCCACCTGTTCAGAGTTCACCTGGACTCTACATAACCCCCCTCCTTAACAAGAGACTCAAGACCCACCTGTTCAGAGTTCACCTGGACTCTACATAACCCCCCTCCTTAACAAGAGACTCAAGACCCACCTGTTCAGAGTTCACCTGGACTCTACATAACCCCCCTCCTTAACAAGAGACTCAAGACCCACCTGTTCAGAGTTCACCTGGACTCTACATAACCCCCCTCCTTAACAAGAGACTCAAGACCCACCTGTTCAGAGTTCACCTGGACTCTACATAACCCCCCTCCTTAACAAGAGACTCAAGACCCAACCTGTTTAGAGTTCACCTGGACTCTACATAACCCCCTCCTTAACAAGAGACTCAAGACCCACCTGTTCAGAGTTCACCTGGACTCTACATAACCCCCCTCCTTAACAAGAGACTCAAGACCCACCTGTTCAGAGTTCACCTGGACTCTACATAACCCCCCTCCTTAACAAGAGACTCAAGACCCACCTGTTCAGAGTTCACCTGGACTCTACATAACCCCCTCCTTAACAAGAGACTCAAGACCCACCTGTTCAGAGTTCACCTGGACCTCTACATAAGGCACGCCCCCCCCCCCCCCAGCACTAACCTGTGTGTTTATATGTCTTAACATTTATTAAGACACTTAGCATTGTTGTTCGTTCTCAGATGTTGTATCATGCTTAGAGTCACACGCCTGCCAGCTACTTATGCAGACAACTTGGCAATTATGAAACTCGTTCTATTCGTCTCGTAATATGAATTCTCTAAACAGCTCTATTCTTATCTTCAGGTACCACAGTGATATATTGCTGCCTCTCCTTCAACAAATGTACTCTTTGTAAGTCGCTTTGGATAAAAGCGTCTGATAAATGCCCTAAATGTAAATGTAAATGACCACAGAGGTCAGGGCGACGGGTCTGTCATTAAGACCTGTGATCCTTGGCTTTTTGGGGACGGGGATGATGATGGAGGTTTTAAAGCAGGCTGGTATATGGCATGTCTCCAGTGAGGTGTTGAAGATGCCCGTGAACACTGGAGACAGCTGATTAGCACAGTGCTTCAGGGTGGAGAGGGATACAGAGTCTAGTCCGGCTGCTTTGCGGAGGTTCTGTCTCTTGAACATCCCTCTCCTGTATGGAAAGGGTTGTTGTGGGGGTGAGTGGCTGTGAAGAGGCCCCTGCTGTGTTGGGGGGGGGGTGGAGCTGGGGAATGGGGTCACGGGGGATGGTGTCAGCACTGTCCCATTGTCTTTCAAATCAACAGTAGTGCAGGTTCAGGTCGTTGGCTAGGTGCGAGATGTTGATAGAGTGGGGGGTTTCGGTCTGTAGTTGGTGATCTGTTTCAACCCTTTCCAGGCAGATGCTGAGTCGTTATCTGAGAGCTGTTGGTGGAGTTTCTCAAAATACAGTCGTTTAGGACCCTTACCTTAGCCTTGCTAAACCTGTATTCCGACTCTCTAAACCATCCTGTTTAGTTTCTGCCTGTATGCAGGAACCAGGTGGACATTGACGTGGTCAGAGTGGCGCAGCGTGGGGGACGGTGTGATAGGCTCTGCTTACTGTAGTGTAACAGTGATCCAACGGGTTCTCCTCTCTGGTCGGCCATTTGATAAACTCTGTAACCCTAACTATCTAACCCTAACTCTGTAACCCTAACTATCTAACCCTAACCCTAAACCCCAGGCCTGGTGGAAGAGTACCAGCCCCCCTTTTTCGACATGGTGCCCTCAGACCCGAGCTTTGAAGAGATGAAGAGAGTGGTGTGTGTGGAGCAGCAGAGACCCAGCCTTCACAACAGACTGCCCTCACACCCGGTGAGACCTCCCAAACCCGGCTGTCCTCTCATAACCAAAGAAGCTCAATAGTGCTTGGCTCTTTACTTTAAAGCTCCTGATATGAAGGAGTCATAGTACAAAATACACATTGAATACATAAGAGTATATTTATTCTAAACAGGGATAATTCCGAATTTTACCATGAGTACAATTGTAGCGGAAGTTTGTTATACTGTTATACTGTAATACTACTCATATGATGTGTGTGTGTGTGTGTGTGGCTTCTGTGAGGACAGATCCTGTCCACTATTGTGAAAATGATGCGAGAGTGCTGGTCTCAGAGTCCAGCGGCCCGGCTCACAGCCCTGCGGGTGAGGAAGACGCTCTCCAAACTGGGCCAGGACCACCACGACGCCAGCGACAAGCTCAAGCAGGACGTGTGAATCCACTTTGAGGAGAAGTACCCCATGGGGTACAGTGGGGTACCAGTGTGTGTACCCCCACTGTTCCCCTCTGTTCCCCACTGTACCCCTCTATACCCCACTGTTCCCCTCTGTTCCCCACTGTACCCCTCTATACCCCACTGTTCCCCTCTGTTCCCCACTGTACCCCTCTATACCCCACTGTTCCCCTCTGTTCCTCACTGTACCCCTCTATACCCCACTGTTCCCCTCTGTTCCCCACTGTACCCCTCTATACCCCACTGTTCCCCTCTGTTCCCCACTGTACCCCTCTATACCCCACTGTTCCCTTCTGTTCCTCACTGTACCCCTCTATACCCCACTGTTCCCCACTGTTCCCCTCTGTTCCTCACTGTACCCCTCTATACCCCACTGTTCCCCTCTGTTCCTCACTGTACCCCTCTATACCCCACTGTTCCCCTCTGTTCCCCACTGTACCCCTCTATACCCCACTGTTCCCCTCTGTTCCTCACTGTACCCCTCTATACCCCACTGTTCCCCTCTGTTCCCCACTGTACCCCTCTATACCCCACTGTTCCCCTCTGTTCCTCACTGTACCCCTCTATACCCCACTGTTCCCCTCTGTTCCTCACTGTACCCCTCTATACCCCACTGTTCCCCTCTGTTCCCCACTGTACCCCTCTATACCCCACTGTTCCTCTGTTCCCCACTGTACCCCTCTATACCCCACTGTTCCCCTCTGTTCCTCACTGTACCCCTCTATACCCCACTGTTCCCCTCTGTTCCCCACTGTACCCCTCTATACCCCACTGTTCCCCTCTGTTCCCCACTGTACCCCTCTATACCCCACTGTTCCCCTCTGTTCCTCACTGTACCCCTCTATACCCCACTGTTCCCCTCTGTTCCCCACTGTACCCCTCTATACCCCACTGTTCCCCTCTGTTCCTCACTGTACCCCTCTATACCCCACTGTTCCCCTCTGTTCCCCACTGTACCCCTCTATACCCCACTGTTCCCCTCTGTTCCTCACTGTACCCCTCTATACCCCACTGTTCCCCTCTGTTCCCCACTGTACCCCTTCACTGTACCCCTCTATACCCCACTGTTCCCCTCTGTTTCCTCACTGTACCCCTCTATACCCCACTGTTCCCCACTGTACCCCTCTATACCCCACTGTTCCCCTCTGTTCCTCACTGTACCCCTCTATACCCCACTGTTCCCCTCTGTTCCCCACTGTACCCCTCTATACCCCACTGTTCCCTCTGTTCCCCACTGTACCCCTCTATACCCCACTGTTCCCCTCTGTTCCTCACTGTACCCCTCTATACCCCACTGTTCCCCACTGTTCCCCTCTGTTCCCCACTGTACCCCTCTATACCCCACTGTTCCCCTCTGTTCCCCACTGTACCCCTCTATACCCCACTGTTCCCCTCTGTTCCTCACTGTACCCCTCTATACCCCACTGTTCCCCTCTGTTCCCCACTGTACCCCTCTATACCCCACTGTTCCCCTCTGTACCCCACTGTACCCACCACACTGTTCCCCACTGTTCCCACCACACTGTACCCACCACACTGTTCCCCACTGTTCCCACCACACTGTACCCACCACACTGTTCCCCACTGTACCCACCACACTGTACCCAACTGTACCGAACTGTACCCACCACACTGTACCCCACTGTACCCACCACACTTTACCCAACTGTACCCCACTGTACCCACCACACTGTACCCAGATGTGCACCACTTGTGTCTTGTGGAGATCAGTCTTCACGTGGACGCAGATGAATATCTTCTGTCTCACTTCAACACTTCATGACCAAGCAGTGGTGAGACTTCAACTGAAACATGAAACAATAAAGCTGGCATACTAATCATCCTACAGGATGTGTGATGATGAGGACATTATTTTTATGATGACTGATATGATTATTGTTGTTGTAATTGTTGTTGTGATTGTTATTATGATTATTATTATTATTATTGTGATTATTATTATGATTATTTAGCATCGTACTCCATACAGGCATGTGTGTCTACATTGAGACCAGTAGAGGTCGCCAGAGAACCTTGATGTTTGGACACATGGATTCTCATCTTTTTGCATCCAAAGTAAAGAAGTCAAATAGATCATCGAAAAATTGGATTCAAGAAGTATAATTGTCACATGATGTCACAGGATGTACAGTGAAATGAAAATTCCACATCTAGATTGCAACACACATCAACATATCAATATGAAATCACACACATCAACATATCAATATGAAATCACACACATCAACATATCAATATGAAATCACACACATCAACATATCAATATGAAATCACACACATCAACATATCAATATGATATTGAGATGCCTTTGCCTTATCTCACATGTATACTCCACTCAGTGTCGAAGAATAAAGATTATATGAAATACAAAAAATGGCTTTGGGTTTGGAAACGAGTTCAAGAGGGGGGGATGTTCTAAGACCAGTATTATACTAGTTTACTTCACTGTGGGGTTCTAAGGCCAGTATTATACTAGTTTACTTCACTGTGGGGTTCTAAGGTTCTAAGGTCAGTATTATACTAGTTTACTTCACTGTGGGGTTCTAAGGTTCTAAGGTCAGTATTATACTAGTTTACTTCACTGTGGGGTTCTAAGGTTCTAAGGTCAGTATTATACTAGTTTACTTCACTGTGGGGTTCTAAGGTTCTAAGGTCAGTATTATACTAGTTTACTTCACTGTGGGGTTCTAAGGTTCTAAGGTCAGTATTATACTAGTTTACTTCACTGTGGGGTTCTAAGGTTCTAAGGTCAGTATTATACTAGTTTACTTCACTGTGGGGTTCTAAGGTTCTAAGGTCAGTATTATACTAGTTTACTTCACTGTGGGGTTCTAAGGTTCTAAGGTCAGTATTATACTAGTTTACTTCACTGTGGGGTTCTAAGGTTCTAAGGTCAGTATTATACTAGTTTACTTCACTGTGGGGTTCTAAGGTTCTAAGGTCAGTATTATACTAGTTTACTTCACTGTGGGGTTCTAAGGTTCTAAGGTCAGTATTATACTAGTTTACTTCACTGTGGGGTTCTAAGGTTCTAAGGTCAGTATTATACTAGTTTACTTCACTGTGGGGTTCTAAGGTTCTAAGGTCAGTATTATACTAGTTTACTTCACTGTGGGGTTCTAAGGTTCTAAGGTCAGTATTATACTAGTTTACTTCACTGTGGGGTTCTAAGGTTCTAAGGTCAGTATTATACTAGTTTACTTCACTGTGGGGTTCTAAGGTTCTAAGGTCAGTATTATACTAGTTTACTTCACTGTGGGGTTCTAAGGTTCTAAGGTCAGTATTATACTAGTTTACTTCACTGTGGGGTTCTAAGGTTCTAAGGTCAGTATTATACTAGTTTACTTCACTGTGGGGTTCTAAGGTTCTAAGGTCAGTATTATACTAGTTTACTTCACTGTGGGGTTCTAAGGTTCTAAGGTCAGTATTATACTAGTTTACTTCACTGTGGGGTTCTAAGGTTCTAAGGCCAGTATTATACTAGTTTACTTCACTGTGGGGTTCTAAGGTTCTAAGGTCAGTATTATACTAGTTTACTTCACTGTGGGGTTCTAAGGTTCTAAGGTCAGTATTATACTAGTTTACTTCACTGTGGGGTTCTAAGGTTCTAAGGTCAGTATTATACTAGTTTACTTCACTGTGGGGTTCTAAGGTTCTAAGGTCAGTATTATACTAGTTTACTTCACTGTGGGGTTCTAAGGTTCTAAGGTCAGTATTATACTAGTTTACTTCACTGTGGGGTTCTAAGGTTCTAAGGTCAGTATTATACTAGTTTACTTCACTGTGGGGTTCTAAGGTTCTAAGGTCAGTATTATACTAGTTTACTTCACTGTGGGGTTCTAAGGTTCTAAGGTCAGTATTATACTAGTTTACTTCACTGTGGGGTTCTAAGGTTCTAAGGTCAGTATTATACTAGTTTACTTCACTGTGGGGTTCTAAGGTTCTAAGGTCAGTATTATACTAGTTTACTTCACTGTGGGGTTCTAGGACACGTTTTTGCAGTTTTGCGAGTTTCTTGATTGCAAAATCATCTTTAAACTGAGCAGCACCATGGGTGTGTGTGAGTGAGTGAGTGAGTGAGAGTGTGTGTGTGTGAGTGAGTGAGTGAGTGAGAGTGTGTGAGAGTGTGTGAATGAATGAGTGAGTGAGTGAGTGTGAGCGTGTGTGAGAGTGAGTGAATGAATGAGTGAGTGAGTGAATGAATGAGTGCGTGAGTGTGTGTGTGTGTGAGTGAGTGAGAGTGTGTGTGTGAGTGAGTGAGCGAGTGTGAGCGTGTGTGAGAGTGAGTGAGTGAGTGAATGAATGAGTGAGTGAGTGTGAGCGTGTGTGAGTGTGAGTGAGTGAGTGAATGTGAGAGTGAGTGAATGAGTGAGTGAGTGTGTGTGTGTGTGTGTGTGTGAGCGGAACGAAATCAAAACATCTCCCTCTGATGGACCACCTGACATCCGGTCCATAGGGGACACCGGAAGAGGCGGGACTTACGTGCTATACGGCCCCTCCCCTTTAAGGCCGGCGCCGCTGGAGCGGCGGAGCCTCAGTCTGCTGCTGGTCCACCTGGGTTAGCTGGTCCAGGTCTGCTGCTGGTCTAGGTCTGAGTCTGGTGCGGGTCCAGGTCAGAGTCTGGTCCAGGGTCCAGGTCCAGGTCCAGGTCTGAGTCTGAGTCTGAGACTGAGTCTGGTGCGGGTCCAGGTCTGAGTCTGGTGCGGGTAGTAGGTCCTCGTGCGGGTAGTAGGTCCTCGCGCTCCTCAGATGGCGGGAAGGACGGAGTCATGAGACGTCGCGCGCTCACCCTCCTCGCGCTGCTGGCGCTGGCGGCGGCCGGCGACGGTGAGTTACGTTCTACTGTAGTTTACTATATGAGATATTGTACTTTACTATATGACATATTATACTTTACTATATGAGATATTATACTTTACTATATGAGATATTATACTTTATTATATGAGATATTATACTTTACTATATGAGATATTATACTTTATTATATTGTTATTTTAGAATATTATAGATTGTTATTTTAGTATATTATATTATTATATTAGTATGTTGTAGCACATGATTGTGTGTGTGTGTCTGTCTGTGTCTCTGTGTGTGTCTCTCTCTGTGTGTGCGTGTGTGTGTGTCTCTCTCTGTGTGTGTCTCTCTCTGTGTGCGTGTGTGTGTGTGTGTCTCTCTCTGTGTGTGCGTGTGTGTGTCTCTCTCTCTGTGTGTCTGTGTCTCTCTCTCTCTGTGTGTCTCTGTGTGTGTGTGTGTCTCTCTCTGTGTGTGTCTCTCTCTGTGTGTGTCTCTCTCTGTGTGTGTGTCTCTGTGTGTGTGTGTCTCTCTCTCTGTGTGTGTGTGTCTCTGTGTGTGTGTGTCTCTCTCTCTGTGTGTGTGTGTGTGTGTCTCTGTGTGTGTGTCTCTCTCTCTCTGTGTGTGTGTGTGTGTCTCTCTCTGTGTGTCTGTGTGTGTGTGTGTGTCTGTCTGTGTGTGTGTGTGTGTGTGTGTCTCTGTGTGTGTGTGTGTGTGTGTGTGTGTGTGTGTGTGTGTGTCTCTGTGTGGTAGTAACCTTTATCACCGCGGCCAGGCAACAATACTGACACTAATATTACGAGTATTAATATGATTACTGTTCATATGATCAGTATTCATATTATCACTGTTAATATGATCAGTATTCATATGATCAGTATTAATATGATCAGTATTAATATGATCAGTATTAATATTAACAGTATTCATATGATCAGTATTCATATTATCACTGTTAATATGATCAGTATTAATATTAACAGTATTCATATGATCAGTATTCATATCACCCATCGCTGGTCAATAACACATGAAGTGTTTAGCAGCATAACCGCCGGTAACACGTTATGAGGTGTTATAGAGATGATATAGCATGTTTATATGATATAGATGGTTCACCTATATGATATTTATATGATGGTTATTTACAAAACACCCCTGTCAGCTTGTTGGCATGTAAGCTGCATGCATTTTTGCAACATTGGCCCCAATATGATCCGAACATATATATTAACTATACATTAACTATAAATGAACTATAAATGGGACAAAATCCGCGTAGACGTCGATTTTAAGTGTCTTTATTGCCCCCGGCGTGTGGAAGGTCTCAGGCGAGGCCAGACCTCCATTCAGCTGCCCAGACAGGAGTCGGAGGTTAAGTCTGGTCTTTTGTGATGGAAAGTGTGTTTCTACATAACATCTGACTCCCCGCTCCAATCGCATGGTTTACATTATTTTAAAGGTGTCTGTAATGAGCGTCCAAAGCGGTGGTGTTATTTGATAGTTGTGGTTGTAACTGTCTTTATTGGAGAGCTGTGGACGCTACTCATGTTGCTCTGTGTTCTTTACAATTCTTCAAACTTAAGACGAGCAACAAAAGAACATGTGTGTGCTACATGCCCCCCCCCCCCCATTAGCCTTGTGTTGAAACAGTTTGGATTGTAAATGGTTGAGTCACCCTCCTTCCAAGAAGTAGAGAGAGTCTGCCCTCCCCCTCTTAGCTTAGATCAAGACTAAGGTCTGGAGCCATGGAGGACATTTGGCTGGACAGCCAGCTGGCTGGCAGGGAGTTGTTTGCATGGCTCGGATAGTCCAACGCAACAGTGCAGTGTGAGGGTGTCTGTCTGGAGCCACTGTTTCACACCACATGGTGACAGCAGGCTGAAACAACCAGACTGACCCCAAAGCGGTCGGGCTACTAATGCAGAACCCGGTCTACGGAGGGGGATCCACGGGGAGGTCCGGAACAAGGGGTCTGTGAGAACAGTAGAGATCCGTGTTCAGGATCCTGTATGGATTCAACGCCACAGCAACATGATCTGGCTGCTGAAGGGCCGTAAGGCAGGGCGCGTCTGGGTAGCGACCGGCTCGTCTTTACTCCTCGACACAATAGAGCCGTGCCTGAGACTCTATTCAGTCTGAGTCCTGGCTAACGGCCCTTCTTGTAGGAGTGTTGAATGGGTACAGGTGCTGTACTTCTGTAGCGGGGATATCATGAAACGGATGAGTCTTTCTACAGCTCAGGACATGCACACACAGGTCTTTGTTAGACCACAGCCTAAAGAAAAGTGTGAAGAGATCTTGGAACTTAATGGTTCACGGTTGTATTGTTTGCTAAACACAGAACACACCTGTTCTCTTTATCCAGAACTGTATAAAGGAGTCGTTCCTCATGTAAGACTATATATAACATTATCCCTATATGTATATATAACATGTATAACATTATCCCTGTGTTCAGACTGCAAGCTCCAATCAGCCTGTTGTCATTCAAAATGCCAAGACATGTGGCCTCCCAAACACCCCCCCCCCAGGGTGGAGGTTCCTGCTCTGAGGCAGGGTGGAGGTTCCTGCTCTGAGGCAGTGTGGATGTTCCTGCTCTGAGGCAGGGTGGAGGTTCCTGCTCTGAGGCAGGCTTCACACTGGGCCTTTGTGTTGAGATTAGGACGACATGAGCTTTGACTCGTCTGGGATCTAGAGAATAGGAGGGGGGCGGGGCTTCCACTCAGGATATGGAGCCAGCAGTAAAAATAGGACTGGTGGTGGTGGTCAGGGCCAGACAGCAGAAGGGTGGGGGAGGGTGAACATTAGTAAGCTCTTACAAAGCCCCCCGGCTGCAAGAGGGTCCACTGACCAGCTGTCATTAAAGCTCAGTCTAAAGCTCAGTCTAGACGAGGACTTGGAGGGGAGGAAGACAAAGGGAGGGAGTGGGGGGGACTCCAGTCGTTAAAGAGGCTGCTGTTAAGTTCCTGTCATTCCGTTCGTGTTGAGACAGGAAATAGCAGACAGTGAGAATTAATAAAACAGACGGTTCTATAAATCAACAAGAAAAGGACCCAAATATGTTTCCTAAAGACCTCACCCCTATCACAAAGATAGACCTAAGTACTTAATAACATAGTATTCACCCTGTCACAAAGATAGACTAGTATTAATAACCTAGTATGTTGGTTTCCACAACAGTATTCACCCTGTCACAGAGATAGACCTAGTACTTAATAACCTAGTATTCACCCTGTCAGAGATAGACCTAGTACTTAATAACCTAGTATTCACCCTGTCAGAGATAGACCTAGTACTTAATAACCTATTATTCACCCTGTCACAAAGACAGACCTAGTACTTAATAACCTAGTTTTCACCCTGTCACAAAGACAGACCTAGTACTTAATAACCTAGTATTCACCCTGTCAGAGATAGAGCTAGTACTTAATAACCTAGTATTCACCCTGTCACAAAGACAGACCTAGTACTTAATAACCTAGTATTCACCCTGTCACAAAGACAGACCTAGTACTTAATAACCTAGTATTCACCCTGTCACAAAGTCAGACCTAGTACTTAATAACATAGTATTCACCCTGTCACAAAGACAGACCTAGTACTTAATAACCTAGTATTCACCCTGTCAGAGATAGACCTAGTACTTAATAACCTAGTATTCACCCTGTCACAAAGACAGACCTAGTACTTAATAACCTAGTATGTTGGTTTCCACAACAGTATTCACCCTGTCACAGAGATAGACCTAGTACTTAATAACCTAGTATTCACCCTGTCAGAGATAGACCTAGTACTTAACAACCTAGTATTCACCCTGTCAGAGATAGACCTAGTACTTAATAACCTAGTATTCACCCTGTCACAAAGACAGACCTAGTACTTAATAACCTAGTATGTTGGTTTCCCACAACAGTATTCACCCTGTCACAGAGATAGACCTAGTACTTAATAACTAGTTATTCCACCCTGTCAGAGATAGACTAGTACTTAATAACCTAGTATTCACCCTGTCAGAGATTAGACCTAGTAACTTAATAACCTAGTATTCACCCTGTCACAAAGACGACCTAGTACTTAATACCTAGTATGTTGGTTCCACAACAGTATTCACCCTTGTCACAGAGATAGACCTCAGTACTTAATAACTAGTATTCCCGCCTGTCAGAGATAGACCTAAGTACTTAATACACCTATTATTCACCCTGTCACAAAGAAGACCTAGTACTTAATAACCTAGTTTTCACCCTGTCACAAAGACAGACCTAGTACTTAATAACCTAGTATGTTGGTTTCCACAACAGTATTCACCCTGTCACAGAGATAGACCTAGTACTTAATAACCTAGTATTCACCCTGTCAGAGATAGACCTAGTACTTAATAACCTATTATTCACCCTGTCACAAAGACAGACCTAGTACTTAATAACCTAGTTTTCACCCTGTCACAAAGACAGACCTAGTACTTAATAACCTAGTATTCACCATGTCACTAGTACTTAATAACCTACTCAATAACCCTGTCCCAACAGAGGTGGCCTCCCAGTGCGATAAGGAGGTGAAGTCAGTGGAAAATAGCTGAAGACCATTTGCTGCAGGGTGGGGGCAGACAGGGAGACTGCAGGCAGAGCACAGCAGCCATTACCAAAATGCACCGGCTGAAATTAGATCCCTTCAGAATACCAGACTGAGCTGATCAAGACAAGCAGACGCCACCAGACATCATGAGTGCAACACACACACACACACACACACAACACACACCAACACACACACACACACACACACACACACACACACACACACACACACACACACACACACACACACACACACACACACACACACACACACACATCCACACACAGCTACAACAAATCAATGGAGAAGGAGGAGTCATTAGCTCAGGGTCAGATTACAGATTACCCCCCCCACCCCACATCCTGTCTGCTCCAGGCCTCATGGAGTGCCAAGCCATCCCAGACCAAGCCATGGGATCCTGGGACCCGGCTCAGGGTTCCGACCAAAACCGTCGACCACTCAGTGAAACTGAGTGTTATTCTCCTTTACAGTCTGGCTGTAGAGTCCCCTGTACAACTGGGATAAGAGCCGCATACCTGACCTGAAATACGCAACATAAAAGGCTCATATATTTACTAACTCCGTTATAATAATGATAAATAATAAATAATAATAATAATGGCCTATTAGTTATAGGCCTAATGTATATCGATGTTCGACCACAACAAACAGATGGTGGGAACAGTTGAAGGTGCAGCAATCAAAAGGAATAAGGATGACAACAGAGATTGGAGCGCATCGTCGTCATGATGAATCGAGGACACGTCTGTCCACCTCAGACCACGACACTGGAGCAGCAGCAGAGCAGCCCACTAGTGCACATCACTACACTGGAGGAGGAGCCCACTAGTGCACATCACTACACTGGAGGAGGGGCCCACTAGTGCACATCACTACACTGGAGGAGGGGCCCACTAGTGCACATCACTACACTGGAGGAGGGCCCACTAGTGCACATCACTACACTGGAGGAGGGCCCACTAGTGCACATCACTACACTGGAGGAGGGCCCACTAGTGCACATCACTACACTGGAGGAGGGCCCACTAGTGCACATCACTACACTGGAGGAGGGGCCCACTAGTGCACATCACTACACTGGAGGAGCGGCCCACTAGTGCACATCACTACACTGGAGGAGCGGCCCACTAGTGCACATCACTACACTGGAGGAGCGGCCCACTAGTGCACATCACTACACTGGAGGAGCGGCCCACTAGTGCACATCACTACACTGGAGGAGCGGCCCACTAGTGCACATCACTACACTGGAGGAGCGGCCCACTAGTGCACATCACTACACTGGAGGAGCGGCCCACAGCAGAGAAGCTAAACGAATTTGTAATCTCCATCGCCTAGCCCATCTTCACTACAACGACTCAACAGAATCACCCAGGCCCCTGTCCCAACACCAACATGGTGGCTATGAATACGTGTTGAAGGGTGAACCGTGGCGGTGTTATGGAGGCCGTCCGCCAGGGCAGTCAGATGTCTGGGAGCTGCAATTAGGGCCCCATATCTCGGCGGTCCTAAATGACACTCTATAATTGCCAGCAATATACAGTGGAGGCGTCCAGGGACAGTACCCCCACTAGGGGTCAATGTCACGCAGAGACTTGGTCCAACATTAAAGTGTCTTTTTGTATATTCTACAACATATACTATATTAAAATAGATTGCAAGTGAAGGTTTGGCGTCTTGTGTTTTACCACTGTAGGTCTACGAGTCGATTGACAGCAACAAGCTGCCCCGACCACACTGGAGCCACCGACAAGTCGCAAACCATTTTGTGAAGCATGGTTTGGTTTTTTCCCCGCCTGGTGTTGGTAAGCTCGGAGACATCAAATAAAAGTGGTGAAAGGTTACAACATACTTTACAGAAGACCAGTGGAACACACACACACACACACACACACACCACACACACACACACACACACACACACACACACACACACACACACACACACACACACACACCACACACACACACACACACACACACACACACACACACACACACACACACACACACACGTTTGGGAAATGTGTGTGTGTGTGTGTGTGTGTATGTTGGTTTCCACAACAGTATTCACCCTGTCACAGAGATAGACCTAGTACTTAATAACCTAGTATTCACCCTGTCACAAAGACAGACCTAGTACTTAATAACCTAGTATTCACCATGTCACTAGTACTTAATAACCTACTCAATAACCCTGTCCCAACAGAGGTGGCCTCCCAGTGCGATAAGGAGGTGAAGTCAGTGGAAAATAGCTGAAGACCATTTGCTGCAGGGTGGGGGCAGACAGGGAGACTGCAGGCAGAGCACAGCAGCCATTACCAAAATGCACCGGCTGAAATTAGATCCCTTCAGATACCAGACTGAGCTGATCAAGACAAGCAGACGCCACCAGACATCATGAGTGCAACACACACACACACACACACACACACACCACACACACACACACACACACACACACACACACACACACACACACACACACACACACACACACACACACACACACACACACACACACACACACACACAACATCAATGGAGAAGGAGGAGTCATTAGCTCAGGGTCAGATTACCAGATTACCCCCCCACCCCCACATCCTGTCTGCTCCAGGCCTCATGGAGTGCCAGCCATCCCAGACCAGCCATGGGATCCTGGGACCCGGCTCAGGGTTCCGACCAAAACCGTCGACCACTCAGTGAAACTGAGTGTTATTCTCCTTTACAGTCTGGCTGTAGAGTCCCTGTACAACTGGGATAAGAGCCGCATACCTGCACCTGAATACGCAACATAAAAGGCTCATATATTTACTAACTCCGTTATAATAATGATAATAATAATAATAATAATAATAATGGCCTATTAGTTATAGGCCTAATGTATATCGATGTTCGACCACAACAAACAGATGGTGGGAACAGTTGAAGGTGCAGCAATCAAAAGGAATAAGGATGACAACAGAGATTGGAGCGCATCGTCGTCATGATGAATCGAGGACACGTCTGTCCACCTCAGACCACGACACTGGAGCAGCAGCAGAGCAGCCCACTAGTGCACATCACTACACTGGAGGAGGAGCCCACTAGTGCACATCACTACACTGGAGGAGGGGCCCACTAGTGCACATCACTACACTGGAGGAGGGCCCACTAGTGCACATCACTACACTGGAGGAGGGCCCACTAGTGCACATCACTACACTGGAGGAGGGCCCACTAGTGCACATCACTACACTGGAGGAGCGGCCCACTAGTGCACATCACTACACTGGAGGAGGAGCCCACTAGTGCACATCACTACACTGGAGGAGGGGCCCACTAGTGCACATCACTACACTGGAGGAGCGGCCCACTAGTGCACATCACTACACTGGAGGAGCGGCCCACTAGTGCACATCACTACACTGGAGGAGCGGCCCACTAGTGCACATCACTACACTGGAGGAGCGGCCCACTAGTGCACATCACTACACTGGAGGAGCGGCCCACTAGTGCACATCACTACACTGGAGGAGCGGCCCACTAGTGCACATCACTACACTGGAGGAGCGGCCCACTAGTGCACATCACTACACTGGAGGAGCGGCCCACAGCAGAGAAGCTAAACGAATTTGTAATCTCCATCGCCTAGCCCATCTTCACTACAACGACTCAACAGAATCACCCAGGCCCCTGTCCCAACACCAACATGGTGGCTATGAATACGTGTTGAAGGGTGAACCGTGGCGGTGTTATGGGGGCCGTCGCCAGGGCAGTCAGATGTCTGGAGCTGCAATTAGGGCCCCATATCTCCGGCGGTCCTAAATGACACTCTATAATTGCAGCAATATACATGGAGGGTCCAGAAGTGACCCCACTAGGGTCAATGTCACGCAGAGACTTGGTCAACATTAAAGTGTCTTTTTGTATATTCTACAACATATACTATATTAAAAAAGATTGCAAGTGAAGGTTTGGCGTCTTGTGTTTTACACTGTAGGTCTACGAGTCGATTGACAGCAACAGCTGCCCGACCACACTGGAGCCACCGACAAGTCGCAACCATTTTGTGAAGCATGGTTGGTTTTTCCCGCTGGTGTTGGTAAGCTCGGGAGACATCAAATAAAAGTGGTGAAAGGTTACAACATACTTTACAGAAGACCAGTGACACACACACACACACACACACACACACACACACACACACACACCACACACACACACACACACACACACACACACAACATTGTGACAGGGTGAATACTAGGTTATTAAGTACTAGGTCTGTCTTTGTGACAGGGTGAATACTAGGTTATTAAGTACTAGGTCTATCTCTGACAGGGTGAATACTAGGTTATTAAGTACTAGGTCTGTCTTTGTGACAGGGTGAAAACTAGGTTATTAAGTACTAGGTCTGTCTTTGTGACAGGGTGAATAATAGGTTATTAAGTACTAGGTCTATCTCTGACAGGGTGAATACTAGGTTATTAAGTACTAGGTCTATCTCTGTGACAGGGTGAATACTGTTGTGGAAACCAACATACTAGGTTATTAAGTACTAGGTCTGTCTTTGTGACAGGGTGAATACTAGGTTATTAAGTACTAGGTCTATCTCTGACAGGGTGAATACTAGGTTATTAAGTACTAGGTCTATCTCTGTGACAGGGTGAATACTGTTGTGGAAACCAACATACTAGGTTATTAAGTACTAGGTCTGTCTTTGTGACAGGGTGAATACTATGTTATTAAGTACTAGGTCTATCTTTGTGATAGGGTGAGTCTTTAGAAACATATTTGGGTCCTTTTCTTGTTGATTTATAGAACCGTCTGTTTTATTAATTCTCACTGTCTGCTATTTCCTGTCTCAACACGAACGGAATGACAGGAACTTAACAGCAGCCTCTTTAACGACTGGAGTCCCCCCCACTCCCTCCCTTTGTCTTCCTCCCCTCCAAGTCCTCGTCTAGACTGAGCTTTAGACTGAGCTTTAATGACAGCTGGTCAGTGGACCCTCTTGCAGCCGGGGGCTTTGTAAGAGCTTACTAATGTCACCCTCCCCCACCCTTCTGCTGTCTGGCCCTGACCACCACCACCAGTCCTATTTTACTGCTGGCTCCATATCCTGAGTGGAAGCCCCGCCCCCCTCCTATTCTCTAGGATCCCAGACGAGTCCAAAGCTCATGTCGTCCTAATCTCAACACAAAGGCCCAGTGTGAAGCCTGCCTCAGAGCAGGAACCTCCACCCTGCCTCAGAGCAGGAACATCCACACTGCCTCAGAGCAGGAACCTCCACCCTGCCTCAGAGCAGGAACCTCCACCCTGCCCCAGAGCAGGAACCTCCACCCTATAGATGTTCCTTACTGGACAGATTTGCCACAATCCAAACTGTTGGTAGAACAGCCATAGGCCGGAGTCTAGATGAGAACTGTCGTATTTGGTTTACTTGCGTCTGTCTGGCTCTGTTCCCATCAGCACCAGACTTTTACCACATTAATTGAAATGTTTATTGCTTTGAGTCCACTACCTCATGGTAGAAGTCTTGGTAGGCTAGGTGTGTGATCACATGTTGATGTACGCCAGCCGTCATTGGCTCAGCTCCCCTGCTGATTGGACAGATGTGGTCCTGCTTGCTGATTTGTCCACAGGAATTGTTTTTCTCTTTATCTGCTTCAACCTTCTCTGTAATCTGCCGGAAATTTCAACTGAATGTGCCCCATCGCGGACTTGGACACTCTCCACGACGGACACTTAACCAATGCTCTGGACACACATTGAAGCAGACTAGACTCTACACGTGCTCACCAACACACTGCTGAACCTCTCACCAACACACTGGTGAACCTCTCACCAACACCAACACACTGGTGAATCTCTCACCAACACACTGGTGAACCTCTCACCAACACCAACACACTGGTGAATCTCTCACCAACACACTGGTGAACCTCTCACCAACACCAACACACTGGTGAACCTCTCACCAACACACTGGTGAACCTCTCACCAACACCAACACACTGGTGAATCTCTCACCAACACACTGGTGAACCTCTCACCAACACACTGGTGAACCTCAGGCTCTGACCAACACACTGGTGAACCTCAGGCTCTGACCAACACACTGGTGAACCTCAGACTCTGACCAACACAGTGGTGAACCTCAGACTCTGACCAACACACTGGTGAACCTCAGGCTCTGACCAACACACTGGTGAACCTCAGACTCTGACCAACACACTGGTGAACCTCAGACTCTGACCAACACAGTGGTGAACCTCTCACCAACACACTGGTGAACCTCAGGCTCTGACCAACACACTGGTGAACCTCAGACTCTGACCAACACACTGGTGAACCTCAGGCTCTGACCAACACACTGGTGAACCTCAGGCTCTGACCAACACACTGGTGAACCTCAGGCTCTGACCAACACACTGGTGAACCTCAGGCTCTGACCAACACACTGGTGAACCTCAGGCTCTGACCAACACACTGGTGAACTCAGACAGCTGACTCAATCACACTGGTGAACCTCAGACCTGACCAACACAGTGCGTGAACCTCAGAATCGACCAACACAGTGGTGAACCTCAGACTTACCCAACACAGTGGTGAACCTCAAGGTCTGCACACCACTGGTAACCTCAGACTCTGACCAACACAGTGGTTTGAACCTCTCACACAACACACTGTGAATCCTCAGGCCTGACCATCACACTGGTGAACCTCAGGCTCACCAAACACATGGTGACTCAGGCTCTGACCAACACACTGGTGAAACCTCAGGCTCTGACCAACACACTGGTGAACCTCAGACTCTGACCAACACACTGGTAAACCTCAGACTCTGACCAACACAGTGGTGGAACCTCTCACCAACACACTGGTGAACCTCAGGACTCTGACCAACACACTGGTGAACCTCAGACTCTGACCAACACACTGGTGAACCTCAGACTCTGACCAACACAGTGGTGAACCTCAGGCTCTCACCAACACACTGGTGAACCTCAGACTCTGACCAACACACTGGTGAACCTCAGGCTCTGACCAACACACTGGTGAACCTCAGACTCTGACCAACACACTGGTGAACCTCAGACTGTGACCAACACAGTGGTGAACCTCAGACTCTGACCAACACACTGGTGAACCTCAGACTCTGACCAACACAGTGGTGAACCTCTCACCAACACACTGGTGAACCTCAGACTCTGACCAACACACTGGTGAACCTCAGACTCTGAACAACACACTGGTGAACCTCAGACTCTGACCAACACACTGGCGAACCTCAGACTCTGACCAACACACTGGTGAACCTCTCACCAACACACTGGTGAACCTCTCACCAACACACTGGTGGTGTGACCGTGTTGGACAGGATGGAGAGTCCAGTTGTCTGGGTTTGGCCTCCTTACTGCTCTCTCCTCCGCGGTCAGCTGATCAGTGTCTTGTGTGGAAGGCTTTAAATGAGAAGCATATGTGCTGTGACTCAAGCTCCCATCTCACTTGTAATCCAATCAGCTTGCAGTGCCACAGAGCTGCCCTGGGGGGGCGCCGTCGGCCGGACGCTAGCTACTGGCTGTTCATTCCACTGCTACACCTCACCAGCCTTGTTTTATTGAACTGCTTATTGATTACGATGTGGGGAAGGAACTCCAGTGGGAACTATGCTTCTATTTGAGTCACATTGTATACGTCTATGCAGCCTTGTGGTGAACCTAGGGGAGTATGGCCCTGCTCTAACACGTGATCAACTTTAGTTGACTAATCTAGTTGACTGACTATCAGCAGGAGAGCTCCTCTCCCCTCACTGGGTCTGCCCCCCCCCCGTCTGGGTGCCTCTGCACTGGGGGATCTAATTTCAGTCTGGCTGCTGACAGTCTCTCTCTCAGCCCCCCACTGGGCGGGTGGAGGAACTCTGGGTCCAGTCTGCCCTCTGCTGGACAATCAGAACATCCCTTGCAACACCCAACACTGGTGCAAGCATTTTCTAATCCACATTCTCTCTCTCCGTCTCTCTGCCAGCCCTGCGGTGTAACTGCACCGCCTGTGAGAAGACAGGCTTCGAGTGTGAGACTGATGGTGCCTGCATGGCGTCCACCTACTTCAGCCAGGGGAAGGAGGAGCATGTGAGGATCTGCATCACCCGAGAGCATCTGGTGCCTCCAGGCCAGCCCTTCTACTGCCTCAGCGCCGAGGGGCTGCTCAACACACACTGTTGCTACGATGACTACTGCAACAGCCTCGACCTCAAGGTGCCAGGTGAGTCACCTAGCTCCACCCAGGAAACACAAGAAACCTGGATTACTCTCACCAGAGCCACGACTGACCTGTCTCTCTTCCTCTATCCTCCCCCCAGTCCCCAGGAAGGGGGCGGGCTGGTCGGCCTCGTGGGGCCCCGTGGAGCTGGTGGCGGTCATCGCAGGGCCAGTGTTCCTGCTGTGTGTGCTGCTGATGGTGGGCGTGTTCCTGTTCCAGCACCACCAGCGGGCCTACAGCCACCGCCAGCGTCTAGAGGTGGAGGACCCGTCCTGCGACCACATCTACCTGGCCAAGGACAAAACCCTGCAGGACCTCATCTACGACATGTCCACCTCCGGCTCTGGCTCTGGTGGGCGCTAGTAGTGATGACACATCTTTAAATCACTACATTTATATTTCATATTCAGCATTCATTATTCTATTGCTGTCACGGTTTCTTTTGGGGTTTATAATGAATTGGACTGCCAGTACTGTCTCAGTAATGTGGTATTCCTCGAGGCCGGTGTAACCTCAGGTGTGCACTGCCCCCTGCAGGCCTGCCCTTGTTTGTGCAGCGGACGGTGGCGCGGACCATCGTGCTGCAGGAGATCATCGGGAAGGGTCGCTTCGGCGAGGTGTGGCGGGGGAAGTGGAGGGGCGGCGACGTGGCCGTCAAGATCTTCTCCTCACGAGAGGAGCGCTCGTGGTTCCGCGAGGCAGAGATCTACCAGACCATCATGCTGAGGCACGACAACATCCTGGGCTTCATCGCTGCCGACAACAAAGGTACAGTCAAGATAGCCGGGGGGGGGAGGGGCGTTGACTGACCTCGATTATAAAAGCAGAAATGGGAAACAAACGTACATCGGGTAAATTGATCTTTTGATATTAATTCGAGAGGTTATGGGTTGTATGGTGAATGTCGACTTTCTTCTGCTCTGATGTTAATGTGGACTTGTCCTCCTGCCAGACAACGGGACCTGGACCCAGCTGTGGCTGGTGTCGGACTACCACGAGCACGGCTCTCTGTTCGACTACCTGAACCACTACTCGGTCACCATCGAGGGCATGCTCAAGCTGGCCCTGTCGGCCGCCAGCGGCCTGGCACATCTGCACATGGAGATCCTCGGCACGCAGGGTGGGTTCTGGCTACTGGGAGGGGTGTTTGGTTGTGGTTATAATTAGGGATGGGTACCGAGAACCGGTACCACTATGGAACCGGTTCCCGTACAACCGTACCGAATCAAAACGCATATTTCGGTGCCTCATTTCGGTGCCAGTAGTTAAAATGCCATTTGAAATATCCACTGCATTTTAGCGCCCTCTAGTGCTCGAAACGAAATATCGCTGATGCTCACGTCACGCTGCCCAACCCACACCTAACTTTAGTAAACATTTCAATCAGACAGTGACAGCAAGTACCCGCAAAATGCCGAAACCACGACGGTCGAAAGTCTGGCTGCATTTTACCCCAAAAAACGCGAACAATAGTACCTGCAACAAATGTTTAAAGACCATTGCATGCAAAGGGGGGAACACCTCCAATTTGATGAAGCACCTTTTGGCGAGTCACGGTATGAACCTGAAGGCCGAAGCATGCACAGTGTTCGACCCTTGAAATCGTCAAGCCCAGTACCAAGCAACTCAGCCCAGTACCAAGCACCTCAGCCCAGTACCAAGCAACTCAGCCGGTGGTGTGGGAGACCCCGACGACGAGACGATTGACGAGGATTCCAGCCGCATTTCCTCATGTTAGTAACGTAACGTTAACGATGCAAATCTTGAATTTATACATTAATCAACATTTTTACGTGTTTACGGTTACATACGTTAATAATAAATAAATAAATTAACTAATTAATGAATGAATGTAATATATATTATTATTGCAGTAGTGACCCCATTCACCTTGGCCAAGAAGGGAACCTTAACAAAAGAGAAGGTGGAAGAACGCCACAGGGCTGTGAGCAGATTTGTGGTCGAGGGACTGCATTCTTTTTCCACTGTGGAATCTCCATGGTTCAGGTAAATAAATAATACCATATCATTGTTTTAGGTAATTGCATTATGTGAAAATAATATTTGTTTCTTTAGTGTGTATAATCTAGTTATGTGCCATTAAGACAAATAAGACTAATACACATCCTTACATTTCTTTATTACAGAGAGATGACCAGTGCCCTTAATCCTCGCTACCGCCCCCCGTCCAGGGATACTCTGATGAACACCCTCAGTCCTGCATGGTACCCTAACCCTGTGATGGGTGGACCAGTGTGGCACAGGACCATTATTTGACAGTCACTGTGCACTACTTTTCACTTGCTTTGTTTGCTGTTATTTGCTCTTATTTATTATTCGTAGTTGTACTGTTTTACTTATTTATTGTTGATATTTGTAGATATTGTTCATTTAATATTTATTAGTAATGTTTAATAGTGTTTTGTATTTAATTGCAATTGTAGTGTTAGAGTGAAGAGTTAATATATTGTTCAATTGTTTTGCCTTTGCAATAAAAAAAGACATTCTTTAACGTTGTTGTTTGCTCTTTATTTTAAAGAAGGTATCGGTTTTGGCACCGGTATCGGATAAATCTAAACGATACCCAACCCTAGTTATAATGGTGGTGGTTCTGGTTCTCAAGGTGGTTCTAATATCGGTGTTTTTTGGGTCTGCAGGCAAACCTGGCATTGCTCACCGTGACCTCAAGTCCAAAAACATCCTGGTGAAGAAGAATGGTATGTGTGCCATCGCCGACCTGGGCCTGGCCGTGCGTCACGAGTCCGTCACCGACACCATTGACATCGCGCCCAACCAGCGGGTCGGCACCAAGAGGTAGGCGGCACCACGGCACCTCGGGTCGTCTCGGATGGCGTGTGTGTGTTACATGAGGGCTTCCGGGTCTGACCGTGTGTTTGTGTCAGGTACATGGCCCCCGAGGTCCTGGATGAGACCATCAACATGAAACACTTTGACTCCTTCAAGTGCGCCGACATCTACGCCCTGGGCCTGGTGTACTGGGAGGTGGCCCGTCGCTGCAACACAGGAGGTAAGCTGGGCCTGGCCCTAGGGCTAGGACTAACGACAGGACTAGGAGCTACACACCAAGGCTAGGACTAACGACAGGACTAGGAGCTACACACCAAGGCTAGGACTAACGACAGGACTAGGAGCTACACACCAAGGCTAGGACTAACGACAGGACTAGGAGCTACACACCAAGGCTAGGACTAACGACAGGACTAGGAGCTAACACACCAAGGCTAGCTAACGACAGGACTAGGAGCTACACACCAAGGCTAGGACTAACGACAGGACTTAGGAGCTACACACCAAGGCTAGGACTAACGACAGGACTAGGAGCTACACACCAAGGCAGGACTAAAGGAAGAGCTACACACCAAGGCGAGGACTAACGAAGGACTAGGAGCTACACACCAAGGCTAGGACTAACGACAGGACTAGGAGCTACACACCAAGGCTAGGACTAACGACAGGACTAGGAGCTACACACCAAGGCTAGGACTAACGACAGGACTAGGAGCTACACACCAAGGCTAGGACTAACGACAGGACTAGGAGCTACACACCAAGGCTAGGACTAACGACAGGACTAGGAGCTACACACCAAGGCTAGGACTAACGACAGGACTAGGAGCTACACACCAAGGCGAGGACTAACGACAGGACTAGGAGCTACACACCAAGGCTAGGACTAAAAACAGGACTAGGAGCTACACACCAAGGCTAGGACTAACGACAGGACTAGGAGCTACACACCAAGGCGAGGACTAACGACAGGACTAGGAGCTACACACCAAGGCTAGGACTAAAAACAGGACTAGGAGCTACACACCAAGGCGAGGACTAAAAACAGGACTAGGAGCTACACACCAAGGTTAGGACTAAAGACAGGACTAGGAGCTACACACCAAGGCTAGGACTAAAAACAGGACTAGGAGCTACACACCAAGGTTAGGACTAAAGACAGGACTAGGAGCTACACACCAAGGCTAGGACTAACGACAGGACTAGGAGCTACACACCAAGGCGAGACTAACGACAGGACTAGGAGCTACACACCAAGGCTAGGACTAAAAACAGGACTAGGAGCTACACACCAAGGCGAGGACTAACGACAGGACTAGGAGCTACACACCAAGGCTAGGACTAAAAACAGGACTAGGAGCTACACACCAAGGCGAGGACTAACGACAGGACTAGGAGCTACACACCAAGGCGAGGACTAACGACAGGACTAGGAGCTACACACCAAGGCTAGGACTAAAAACAGGACTAGGAGCTACACACCAAGGCGAGGACTAACGACAGGACTAGGAGCTACACACCAAGGCTAGGACTAAAAACAGGACTAGGAGCTACACACCAAGGCGAGGACTAACGACAGGACTAGGAGCTACACACCAAGGCTAGGACTAACGACAGGACTAGGAGCTACACACCAAGGCTAGGACTAAAAACAGGACTAGGAGCTACACACCAAGGCGAGGACTTAACGACAGGACTAGGAGCTACACACCAAGGCTAGGACTAAAAAACAGGACTAGGAGCTACAACACCAAGGCTAGGACTAAAAACAGGACTAGGAGCTACACACCAAGGCGAGGACTAACGACAGGACTAGGAGCTACACACCAAGGCTAGGACTAACGACAGGACTAGGAGCTACACACCAAGGCTAGGACTAAAAACAGGACTAGGAAGCTACACACCAAGGCGAGGGACTAACGACAGACTAGGAGCTACACACCAAGGCTAGGACCTAAAGACAGGACTAGGAGCTACACACCAAGGCGAGGACTAAAACAGGACTGAGGAGCTATTCACACCAAGGCGAGGACTAAAAACAGGACTAGGAGCTACACACCAAGGCGAGGACTAACGACAGGACTAAGGAGCTACAACACCAAGGCTTAGGACTAAAAACAGGACTAGGAGCTACACACCAAGGCGAGGACTAAAAACAGGACTAGGAGCTACACACCAAGGCTAGGACTAAAAACAGGATAGAGCTACACACCAAGGCTAGGCGAGGACTAAAAACAGGACTAGAGCTTTACCACACCAAGGCCTAGGACTAACGACAGGACTAGGGAGCTACACACCAAGGTTAGGACTAAAGACAGGACTAGGAGCCTACACACCAAGGCGAGACTTAAAAACAGGACTAGAGCTACACACAGGCTAGGACTAAAAACAGGACTAGGAGCTACACACCAAGGCGAGGACTAAAAACAGGACTAGGAGCTACACACCAAGGCTAGGACTAAAAACAGGACTAGGAGCTACACACCAAGGCGAGGACTAAAAACAGGACTAGGAGCTACACACCAAGGCTAGGACTAACGACAGGACTAGGAGCTACACACCAAGGCTAGGACTAACGACAGGACTAGGAGCTACACACCAAGGCGAGGACTAAAAACAGGACTAGGAGCTACACACCAAGGTTAGGACTAAAGACAGGACTAGGAGCTACACACCAAGGCGAGGACTAAAGACTATGTTCTGGTCTGGTCTCAGGTGTCCATGAGGAGTACCAGCTGCCGTACTTTGACCTGGTCCCGTCGGATCCGTCCATAGAGGAGATGAGGAGGCTGGTCTGTGACCAGAGACTGAGGCCCAGCATCCCTAACTGGTGGCAGAGCTATGAGGTACACACACACACACACACACACACACACACACACACACACACACACACACACACACACACACACACACACACACACACACACACACACACACACACACACACTCTGTCTATCTTAATTTCTATTTCAATTTAAAGATCTTTATTGTCATGGGAAACATACATTTACATTGCCAAAGCGAGTTGTAAATAAAAAGTATACTTATAAAGAACTAAATATATACAGGTAAGTAAGTGAACTTTAAAAAGAAAAAAAATATATAATATATTCAGGGGGTTGTTGACTAACTGTGTGTGTGTGTGTGTAGGCGCTGCGTGTGATGGGTAAGATGATGAGGGAGTGCTGGTACGCTAACGGCGCCGCGCGGCTCACAGCGCTGCGCATCAAGAAGACGTTGTCCCAGCTCAGCCTCGACGAGGACGTCAAGATGTGAGGACGACTCTGGAGACGCCAACACACACCACGCCTACCTCACCTTTTACTACTGAGACCCCGCCCCCTTCTTCAGCTTTTATACTTTACGACTCCTCCTCCATCATCTCCATGGGCCACATCACGACCGCTGCTAATAGCATCACTCCACCCTCCTCCTCCACCCTCATAGCAGGGTCTGCTACATCTCCTCCTCCTCCTCCACCGGGTCTGCTACATCTCCTCCACTGGGTCTGCTACATCTCCTCCTCCACCTCCACCGGGTCTGCTACATCTCCTCCTCCTCCTCCTCCACTGGGTCTGCTACATCTCCTCCTCCTCCACCCTCATAGCAGGGTCTGCTACATCTCCTCCTCCACTGGGTCTGCTACATCCTCCTCCTCCACCCTCATAGCAGGGTCTGCTACATCTCCTCCTCCTCCACCCTCATAGCAGGGTCTGCTACATCTCCTCCTCCTCCACCCTCATAGCAGGGTCTGCTACATCTCCTCCTCCACCCTCATAGACGATAATGTTCTGGGTAATGCAGACCACTCCATGGTAATGTTGTTGCTGTGTGTGTCGGGGGTCTCTGGATGACGGGTGTCATGACGACGGTTTATTAACCGGTGGCCCCGCCCCCACCTCAACGCAAGCGGATGTGTGTCATGTGACTGGTAGCGTTCAGCCCCGCCTCCCAGGTGTGATGTTGCAGGGTCAGGGGTCGCGTTTAGCATGTTTCTTTGATTAATTTATTGAGTTTCATATTGATGACTACACTGTGACTCAGTGTCCTGATATATCATCTGTTGCCCCGCCCACGCTGAGCAAATACGCAGAAGTAATGTTGATGGAAAATACTGTTTTCATGTTTTAGTGTTTTTAAGTACAACTTTATTTTTTTATTATTTTAGACCTAATGTTGGCTTTATTGTGAACACACTACTGAGGGGTACATCATTAGGAGGCTTACTGCACCACTGGAAGGTATTCTGGTTTTGAACATTGATCTGCATGGTTTGGTCTGCTGGATTCTCCTACTTGAGCAGTTTGGTACTACTGGCCCTAGTTCCTGGTACTACTGGTCCTAGGTCCTGGTACTACTGGCCCTAGTTCTGTTTGTTTTCTCTTGATGAATTAACTGGATGAGTGTTCTGGAGCCTTCAGAGCTCACTGAGCAGCTCTTATGTTGACACTGGAATATTAAGGCGGCAACATTTAATCACCTGGGATCTCGCCACTCGCTTATTTATTCAGAAGTAGAAGACGTGAAATGTAAACTTGCTGTTGGGCAAAATGCTGGATGTGAAACCATCTCAGATTTAAGATAATGTTATAATATTGGTCTAACAGACAACTGAATTTAAATACTTATGTTCAGCTGCACCTGCAATTCTTTAGAACCAAGGTCACTGGCCAGAACCAGTTCTCTTGTGGACCGGGTCACTGGCCAGAACCAGTTCTTGCTGTGTAACCCAGCGGCCGGCGTGGTCGAGTCCGTGCTGACTTGCTGCTTGTGTTGCTGCTGACATAACGTTGGTAGGAAAGTGACTGTCACTGAACCCAGTCAGGTGAACCCAAATATCTAATTACTTGATTAAATATCTAATTGTTGGGTGGGTGTTTTATCCTGTCAAATATTTCCAGTCATGCAGAATTAGTTCCAATGTGTACATAGAGGATGAACAATAAACATTTTTTCTTACATGTTTACTTTTTCTTCTATAATTGCATTGCATCGTTAACAATGTGGATTATCTGTCATATTTGGGAAGTCTGGGGCTGACTTCAAGTCACAGGTAACGGTCCGGGGTAACTAAGTGTAAACTATAAACAGTTACCTGAGCAGCTAACCTGCTAACTTCTGCTGCCTGTTATTGAGCCAATGTTACGTCATTCAAATACTTTGTATTCAACAGTAGTTTTTCAGACAAAATCCCATTCTGCGAAATGCTGAGTGGCCTGAACCCATTTAAGTCAATCACTTAGCTAATCCTTAATGGAGTTTAGGTAGACAGTTGTTAAAGCTCTCAGAACGGCACATCTGCTCTCATCCCAGCTATTAGCAGGCAACCTATCAGTTATAAAACTTGTTCTATTAACTTTGCAATTACGAATGCTTAACCCTTTATGTACCACAGCAATGTATTCTTGTCTCTTTGGATAAAAGTGTCTGCCATGTGTAACGAGCACAAAGGAATGCTTCCTCCCCATTCACTCCCACAGTATTCTTCTAAACATAAATTCTGATGTCTCAATTCTAAGTGTAGACAAATCTCTTACTAAAACACAGTTGATGTTCACACACAACTCTGGTTCCCACTTGTTTCTAGCAAAGCCAAATCAGATGCCTAAGCCTGTCCCTCCGTCCAATTACTGCTGAGTCTCAGCCATTCCAGAACCTGGTCATTGACTGTCAGACTACCTGTTAGCCGCTGCATAGCCACTCCCATCTATTACGGCCAAGTCCATCCTCAATGTTTGTCCCAATTTATAATTTTTGGGTTGAAACAATACAATCCTACGCAGCAGTCACACAGTGCCTCACAGATGACGAGGCCTCACAGATGACGAGGCCTCACAGATGACGAGGCCTCACAGATGACGAGGCCTCACAGATGACGAGGCCTCACAGATGACGAGGCCTCACAGATGACGAGGCCTCACAGATGACGAGGCCTCACAGATGACGAGGCCTCACAGATGACGAGGCCTCACAGATGACGAGGCCTCACAGATGACGAGGCCTCACAGATGACGAGTCACGAGGCCTCACAGATGACGAGGCCTCAGCGCTGAAGCTGGCGGCCAGGGAAGTGACCCAAGAGGCCGCTGGGTTTAGACACATTAGATTGTGTATATTGTATAATACATTACCCCCTTGTAACAATATAGATGACGTATATATAGTGAAGTAGTGTTAAGTAATGTAAAATATAGTAACAATTTAGATGTGTAATATTGTATAGTAAGAATTTAGTGTAGTTTAATTTATGTGTACATTATAGCAACTATAAATGATGTGTATATAATATGCAACATGCAGAGAAAGTCAGACAACCAGGCAGGATTTCTGTAAGAGTTTGTATTACAAAACACAAAGAGTTTGCACATTAAAACATTTTGGGGAAGCATTGTGTTCAACGTCCAAACCATTGTGAAAGTGAAGAGGTGTGTGTGTGGTGAAACCAGCCATGCCTCACCGACTCTAAACCCTGACTCTAAACCCTGACTCTGAACCCTGACTCTGAACCCTGAACCCTGACTCTGAACCCTGACTCTGAAACCTCAAGTTGTGTGTGAGTGTGTGTTGGAGATGAATCCAGTCCAGCTGGTATGAGGTGCTGTTGGTCACTCTGAAATTAAGAAGAATTATGCATAATGTTGACTTTTGGACAAGAGTAAAACTTCTATTAAATACCCAAAGTATTTGACAGTAGGATGGCTGAGTAGTGTTGTAACCAGGTTACTACAACTGTAGTTAATTACCAACATATCTGAAGGCCTTCTAGCCCATGTTGGCTCCAGCAGCAGACTACTGACCTGAAGAATGGAGCGGTTTCCTCTTGAGGATGAGGCTGAGATGAACCTGGTGAGGACCCCTGGTGGCCTGGAGGAGGTCTGGATGCAGGTGTGGTCCAGCTCAGACCCAACATGTCTTCAGCAGGGTCTAACAATGGATGACATGTTCTTCATTATTCAAATTGATACAACATTCAGAAGACGTCATTAAGGAGCAGGCAGGAGTTAGAGCATCTTGCACAGGGATGCCTACATGTGGTCCGAGGACGTGGGGATGGAACCCAGAACCACTGGGCTGCAAACACCCCATCCACTGCACCATCAGGCTGCAAACACCCCATCCACTGCACCATCAGGCTGCAAACACCCCATCCACTGCACCATCAGGCTGCAAACACCCCATCCACTGCACCATCAGGCTGCAAACACCCCATCCACGACACCATCAGGCTGCAAACACCCCATCCACTGCACCATCAGGCCCTGCACCAGTCTACCATGTGATGCTAAACTACAAGGAGCACCTGATGGAGTCACGGTCTGCTGCCAGATGCACATCTCCACAGTCAAGGATTCCTGGTCTGGTAACAAACACAGCAGTAGTTTGGTCTATCGTCTGGTAACAAACAGCAGTAGTTTGGTCCATCGTCTGGTAACAAACAGCAGTAGTTTGGTCTATCGTCTGGTAACAAACAGCAGTAGTTTGGTCTATCGTCTGGTAACAAACACAGCAGTAGTTTGGTCCATCGTCTGGTAACAAACAGCAGTAGTTTGGTCCATCGTCTGGTAACAAACAGCAGTAGTTTGGTCCATCGTCTGGTAACAAACAGCAGTAGTTTGGTTCCATCCGTCTGGTAACAAACACCAGTATTTGGTCCATCGTCTGGTAACAAACACAGCAGTAGTTTGGTCTATCGTCTGGTAACAAACACAGCAGTAGTTTGGTCTATCGTCTGGGTAACAAACCGCAGTAGTTTGGTCTATCGTTCTGGTAACAAACAGCAGTAGTTTGGTCTATCGTCTGGTAAACAAACACAGCAGTAGTTTGGTCTATCGTCTGGTAACAAACAGCAGTAGTTTGGTCTATCGTCTGGTAACAAACAGCAGTAGTTTGGTCTATCGTCTGGTAACAAACACAGCAAGTAGTTTGGTCTATCGTCTGGTAACAAACACGCAGTAGTTTGGTCTATCGTCTGGTAACAACAGCAGTAGTTTGGTCTATCGTCTGGGTACAAACTGCAGTAGTTTGGTCTATTCGTCTGGTAACAACAGGCAGTATGTTTGGTTAGTCGTGCTGGTAAACAAAACACAGCAGTAGGTTTGGTCTATTCGTCTGGGTAACAAAACAGCAGTAGTTTCGGTCTATCGTGCTGGTTAACGAAACAGCGAGTAACAGCAAACATTATTAAAGACAATAACCACCCCAGCCACGAACTGTACACACTCCTACCGTCAGGCAGGCGATACCGCAGTATCAAGTGACGGAGCAGACTCAGAGACAGCTTCCACAGTCAGGCCATCAGGCTGCTGAACAAGTTCGGCATCAATGTCTAAATGCTAGTGCTAAGTGTTGGTGCTAGTGCTGTGCTGGTGTTACTGTTAGTGCTAGTCCTGGTGCTAGTGTTACTGCTAGTACTGGTGTTACTGCTAGTGCTGGTCCTGGCGCTAGTGTTACTGCTAGTGCTGGTGCTGGTGTTAGTGCTAGTCCTGGTGCCAACTGCTGGTGCTAGTGTTGTGTTAGTGCTAGTACTGGTGTTACTGCTAGTGCTGTGCTGGTGTTTACTGCTAGTGCTGGTGCTGGTGTTAGTGCTAGTCCTGGTGCCAACTGCTGGTGCTAGTGTTACTGCTAGTGCTGGTCCTGGTGCTAGTGTTACTGCTAGTGCTGGTGTTACTGCTAGTGCTGGTCCTGGTGCTAGTGTTACTGCTAGTGCTGGTGTTACTGCTAGTGCTGGTCCTGGTGCTAGTGTTACTGCTAGTGCTGGTGCTGGTGTTAGTGTTACTGCTGGTCCTGGTGCTAGTACTGGTGTTAGTGCTAGTCCTGGTGCTAGTGTTACTGCTGGTGCTAGTCCTGGTGCTAGTGTTACTGCTGGTCCTGGTGCTAGTACTGGTGTTAGTGCTAGTCCTGGTGCTAGTGTTACTGCTGGTGCTAGTCCTGGTGCTAGTGTTACTGCTAGTGCTAGTCCTGGTGATAAGTTGTTACTGCTGGAGCTAGCGCTGGTAGCAGTGCTAAGTGTTGGTGCTGGTGCTAGTACTGGTGTTACTGCTAGTGCTAGTCCTGGTGCTAGTACTGGTGTTGGTGCTGGTCCTGGTGCTAGTACTGGTGTTAGTGCTAGTCCTGGTGCTAGTGTTACTGCTAGTACTGGTGTTACTGCTAGTGCTAGTCCTGGTGCTAGTACTGGTGTTGGTCCTGGTGCTAGTACTGGTGTTAGTGCTAGTCCTGGTGCTAGTGTTACTGCTAGTACTGGTGTTACTGCTAGTGCTGGTCCTGGTGCTAGTGTTACTGCTAGTACTGGTGTTACTGCTAGTGCTAGTCCTGGTGCTAGTACTGGTGTTAGTGCTAGTCCTGGTGCTAGTGTTACTGCTAGTACTGGTGTTACTGGTCCTAGTGCTGGTCCTGGTGCTAGTGTTACTGCTTAGTACTGGTGTTACTGCTAGTGCTAGTCCTGGTGCTTAGTAACTGGTTTGGTGCTGGTCCTTTGGTGCTAGTACTGGGTTAGTGTTACTGCTAGTGCTGGTGCTGGTGTTTAGTGCTAGTACCTGGTGTATGCTAGTCCTGGTGCTAGTACTGGTGGTTAGTGCTAGTCCTGGTGCTAGTACTGGTGTTAGTGCTAGTCCTGGTGCTAGTACTGGTGTTAGTGCTAGTCCTGGTGCTAGTGTTACTGCTAGTACTGGTGTTACTGCTAGTGCTGGTCCTGGTGCTAGTGTTACTGCTAGTACTGGTGTTACTGCTAGTGCCTAGTCCTGGTGCTAGTACTGGTGTTGGTGCTGGTCCTGGTGCTAGTACTGGTGTTAGTGTTACTGCTAGTACTGGTGCTAGTACTGGTGTTAGTGCTAGTGCTAGCCCTGGTGCTAGTACTGGTGTTGGTGCTGGTCCTGGTGCTAGTACTGGTGTTAGTGTTACTGCTAGTACTGGTGCTAGTACTGGTGTTAGTGCTAGTCCTGGTGCTAGTACTGGTGTTGGTGCTGGTCCTGGTGCTAGTACTGGTGTTAGTGTTAGTGCTAGTCCTGGTGCTAGTACTGGTGTTAGTGCTAGTCCTGGTGCCAACTGCTGGTGCTAGTGTTGTGTCGACTGTCTGGGAAGGTATCCCGTGACATTCTGTGAATGTCAGCATACAGCATATAACAATGTATATTTTAGTACGTCGATTTATATGTGTATGGATATTTTACTGTATATTCCATTTCATTTTAGATTTCATTTACGTATTTTATATAGAATTCTATTTATAGTTCTATTTTCTATTTTGTAGTTCTATTTCTATTTTGTATTCTTTATAATTACTGTCGGCTGTCGGGCGTTTTGCACATAAAGTTTTTCACTCACTGCTTATACTCACGTGTAAACTGTGAAGTTACAATAAAATACTTGACTTGACTTTTGGTTCATTTAAGCTCTGAAGTGAATCCTCTTCCAGAGTCAAATCAGTAAGGACTCAATCAACGACATGAGGGGAAGAAAGAAACACAAAGAACAAGAAAATAATTAAAACTTGCAACATGATCCTGTCTCTCCATGTATAAACTCAGCCGGATCACCTCCACCTGTCAGCCGGATCACCTCCACCTGTCAGCCTGATCACCTCCACCTGTCAGCCGGATCACCTCCACCTGTCAGCCTGATCACCTCCACCTGTCTCTCCATGTATAAACTCACCTCCACCTGTCAGCCGGATCACCTCCACCTGTCTCTCCATGTATAAACTCACCTCCACCTGTCAGCCGGATCACCTCCACCTGTCAGCCTGATCACCTCCACCTGTCAGCCTGATCACCTCCACCTGTCAGCCGGATCACCTCCACCTGTCAGCCGGATCACCTCCACCTGTCAGCCTGATCACCTCCACCTGTCTCTCCATGTATAAACTCACCTCCACCTGTCAGCCGGATCACCTCCACCTGTCAGCCGGATCACCTCCACCTGTCTCTCCATGTATAAACTCACCTCCACCTGTCAGCCGGATCACCTCCACCTGTCCCTCCATGTATAAACTCCTTCACTGTGTGGCTCCTCCAGGAGGACACACAGTCTTCTGTCCCCGACCGCGACTCCCGTCCTCCGTGTCTACCGGCGGATCTCCCGCTCCGCTCCCCGGGTCGTGATCATCATCATCATCATCATCGTGTCTCCGACTCTCCGCCCGCCTGCTGCTTCCTGGTCCCGCCGTCCAGCGGACTCCCCTCCCGGCTCCGGGTCCTCCTCCCTCCCGGCTCCGGGTCTACTGCCACCTCCTCCTCCCGCCGGCACCGATGCCTCCACACGAGCTGAGGGCGGCACTGGGGGGCCAACCGGGGGGCACCGGGGGGGTACCGGGGGCCACCGGGGGGCCAACCGAGGGCCACCGGGGGGTACCGGGGGCCACCGGGGGGCCAACCGGTGCATTTTGAATTTCAGACTTAATTGTCTGCGTTGTGGTTTTGATTTATTCATGTGAATCTCATAATAATGAGACCACAGTTCTATTTATTTAGAGAAGTTGAAGCAACTATTGGAGATCATATTTACATCTTTTGCTTAATTTCCAGGTGAAGGCTTTCCTTTCCCTCTTAACTATGTGATTAAAAATCAGCATATTAATCCAGGGAAGTGACTGACTCATGGTAACGTGTAGTCAGTCACACTGCAGTGATCACTAACTCATTTAGTAACTTTTTGGTGAATAATTTTCAGGCCGCAGGTGAAACTGTAACTTGCAGACGGTCCCTTACTCAGGTGTGCTCTCCATGACCTTGACCTTGAGCAAGGCATTAAGCTGCTGTTGTCGTGACCGATTGTACAGAAAGTCAAAATCTAAACCAAATAAACCCAGCTGGGTTCTCCAGGGCGTTGTTCTTTATTCAGGGGGGGGGGGGCAAAACTACTGAGACATGTCACAAACTTTCATGAAGTTTCAAAAACAATTTTTATTCTTATTAATTGCCAACAAATGGGGAACCGCCACTGCCTGTACCAAACCAGCACTTTCTCAGTAAACATAATTTCCAAACGTCTCCTGTGTTGTGCTTCATTTGGGTCCTAAACACACCAGTTTACTCTTCCACTCCTTCACAGGTCACCGATGAAGAAGAAACCGGTTCTGTGAGTCACACAAATTAACAATGAAGAAGAAACTGCGAACTGTAAGTCACTATTTTCCATTTTTATGCTGTAAGGCACGTAATGTTTCAGGCGTCTTGGTTGGTTGAGGTTAACTTAGGTGGAGGTCTGTACTGAGGTAACCTGTTAGGTGGAGGTCTGTACTGAGGTAACCTGTTAGGTGGAGGTCTGTACTGAGGTCACCTGTTAGGTGGAGGTCTGTACTGAGGTCACCTGTTAGGTGGAGGTCTGTACTGAGGTCACCTGTTAGGTGGAGGTCTGAACTGAGGTCACCTGTTAGGTTAGCCGTTCTGGTTTCTTCTGTCCACTTTCAGGCTGCTTTCCTGATCTCTGCATTTTTATCACATGCATGTTGTCTTACTGATGGGAGTGTACATGTCAGTGTGCAGAGATGCATGCTGGGATACAGTGCTGTCTGGAGTCTACAGTTCAGTAGACATGCCCCTCCAGGAGATACCAAGTGTTCAAGAGGCTGTCTAACGTCAGTTACATGACCTGGAATGTCCTTCAAGATGAAGAAAGGGATTCACGAAGGAGAAATGTCAAGGGCAAGATGAGAGGGCTCTTCCCCTCAGCTGCCAGAACACAACCTAGGTCTTACACCAGAGAACCAGGGAACCCACTTCAACGTTCCTCTACATGGATCTTGAAGACTTGGCGATGGTTTCTCTGCCTCCCCAGCTGAGGTAGAACACAACTTCAGTTCAAAAAGGATCCTAGTTGGGATCTTTCCGAGATGGTTGATTTGAGAGAACCCATCTTCCAGGTCCAGCTGGCCTTGTCTATTACTGTGGTTCACCCTGAGAAAGGCTTGCATCTTGGGGTTGGAGTAGACGAAACTCTGACGAGATGATGATGGATCCTTCTCTTCTCCCTACCACCCCACCACAAGGCCTCTGTGAAGGCTTTACATTCAAGGAAAAACTGACAAGACACCACTTCAGGAACATGAAGACAACATTGAAAACCTTCTGGAGACACCCTGCATTCTCCATGACCAATATCAGACTCCTCTGAATTCATTTTTGGTTCTGATGAGAATTGACGTAGCACAGCTAGTGTGCTTTGATCTGAACAGGTTGCTGTGGGTTTGACCTGGCATGTAATTGGCATGATGGTTTGAGCCGTGTGGGTTTGACCTGGCATGTAATTGGCATGATGGTTTGAGCCGTGTGGGTTTGACCTGGCATGTAATTGGCATGGAGGTTTGAGCCGTGTGGGTTTGACCTGGCATGTAATTGGCATGGAGGTTTGAGCCGTGTGGGTTTGACCTGGCATGTAATTGGCATGATGGTTTGAGCCGTGTGGGTTTGACCTGGCATGTAATTGGCATGATGGTTTGAGCTGGCATGTAATTGGCATGATGGTTTGAACCGTGTTGGTTTGCTACTTCACTGGACTCCTTGACTCGTCTTTGATTGAATCCAGGATGCATCGAAGGCCTGGAAAGAGCAAACACTTGGCTCCTCAATCCATCTGGGAAGGGAAGGAAAACTGTAGGACTGCACTGACTAAGAACAATGGATGGACTATGGATTATGGACGAACTGACAAGTTTACTGGAGAGAAGATAATTTAATGGAAATGTATTATTGCTGAAGATCAAATCTCTGCAGTTTACGTGGTTCAAGTCATTGAGCATGTCTGAGTTGTGACTGTGGGTTTTCCTTTTGTCTACCTTAATTTAATTAAGTGCTCTTTTTTTATTGTAATGCATGTCTGTTGATCATGTTGTATTATATTTACTTTGTTAATGATCAGTAATGGTAAAAAAAAATATATACATGTTTTTATCTAAACATTTGACTTGTTTTTTTAACCATATTTGAATCGAAACTCAGAATCGATAAGAACCAGAATTGATAAGCAGAACCAGAATCTATCAAATTCAAACTATACCCAACCCTAGATAAGTCTTTCTGTCGTTGAATTGCATTGTATTGTACAGGGTTAGCTGGACCTGGAAGATGGATCCCCTTGAATCAGAAACCATGTTGAAACATCCCAATGAGTCCTTCAAGCTGAAATTGTGTTTTTCTTCAGCTGAGGAGGTAAAGCAGCTCTCACTAAGGCTTCAAGATCTATGTAGAGGAACGTTGAAGTGGGTTCCCTGGTTCTCTGGTGTAAGACCTAGGTTGTGTTCTAGCAGCTGAGGGGAAGAGCCCTCTCATCTTGCCCTTGACATTTCACCTTCTGGAATCCCTTTCTCCATCTTGAAGGACATTCCAGCTCATGTAGCTGATGTTACGACTCTTGAACACTTGGTTTCTCTTGGAGGGGCACGTCTGCAGAACTGTAGACTACAGATGGCTCCATATCCCAGAATGCATCTCTGGTCAGTGAGACCACACCCCCATCAGTAAGGCAACACTCATATGATGTCAATGCAAAGCTTTTGAGAGTAACGAGGAAGCTGACAGGAGATTGTTGGCTATGAGATTTAGAAATGAGCTTTGATTTAAATTACTTTCAGTTTTTCCTACTTATCGCAGTCCTTCCCTCTCCATTAACCTCTGTAGATGTATTTAATTAAATGCTCTTGGCACGATCCACTCTTCGTAACAGTGCAGAGATATGGTCATTGTATACTGTATAGGTTGTACCTTGACTTGTCGGTAATTTGTAGGTGTATCACTATTTGGCATTGAAGGCTTGCATAGTTTTAGGGAAGGATTTGAGTTTCAAGTTGAGTGGGGATGGCCCAGGACACAACTGAGGCCAATATGGTCACTTGATGAGGCAGGAGTAGGAATAGGCTCTTGGCAGTACGTTGAGGATTGGTATTGGCGTCACCTAATCACTCTTTAGAACCCCGTTTCTCTTGGTAACCATCTCATTTATTTGACCTATAGCTTGGACTCAGGTGTAGCATACATGAGACAAACCACCCGTTGCCTTGTCTCTCCACTTTAGCAACTATATATTAGATACTTCATTATGGCGTCACTCTCGCTGCGTCCCAAACTGCGTTCTTCCGTCTACATGCGGGGACATTTCATCGAAGACTGGAATATTTGGCATTTCTATATTTGCTGCATGGATCCCTGGAGTAACCAGCACCTGATTGTGGCTAAGTAGCATTTTACTATTGATGCTGCTAATGCTCTTTGGTATTTTTAACTCCTTTTTGTAAATTGTAATCTGACGTTTTGATCCGTTATCACAGAAGTTAAACCCTACCACATGACTGCAACATACATTGTGATAGGTTGGTACCTATCTGAAAGTACTCCACAGCTAAAATAGTGGACCTATGTTCCAGTCCTATAGACTATAGAACTGCGTAGGGTTTAAATGCTTGTGTCCCAAGGTGTCTCCTCCCCACCTGGCGCTACACATCCCTGCTGCATCGCCACTGGTCAGACGCCATCCATTACTGAGGTCGGTGCTCTTTCAATACTCCAGGAGTAGAAAATCCTCCATAACCGTGAGGTCAGTTTCAATACTCCAGGAGTATTGAAACTGACCTCACCATTATGGAGGATTTTCTACTCCTGGAGGAGAAAGTCCTCCATAACAGTGGGCAGGGTGAATGGCTTAATGTTTCTTCTGTGTTCAGTGGCGGGGGGGACTCCAGTCCTTGCTGTCTTGAACCTGTACCACACCAGGATGTCAACAGTCCAACAGGACAGGGTAATGTTTATTTATTTTTTTTATGAAGATGGTTTCATATTGACTTGTAAATTCCCCGTGTATATTGTCAACCACATTTAAACATTTAACTTGCACACCAAATGAATGTCATCTTAGGATGACGTGCAAGATGCAGTGTGAACCTATAAAGCCTGAACCCAGCATCAGAGGTCAGCCTGCCCTGCTACAGCTCTATGCTGGGGCACTGGTTCATGAACAGTGGGAGGTCATTCCATCGTCCAATTGTCTTGTATCGCTAGTTTCCTTAAGCACACTACAAGACATGACTGTAAAGGTAATCTGAGACACTGGATGCTCTGACTTATTTAGATGGTTTGCCAAAGGAGGAAATGCACATTTGGAGTTATGCATTGCCCTGCCGTCTGAGATATTGTTGCCACTATGTTGTAAATTACTCATTAGATTAATGTGTTGACTTTAGTAAAGTGGATGTTTGCTACTCCTTCACAAATGAAGCACAAAAGGTGTGCAGGTTTTACATCCACAGGTAAGACGTTTGTTTGTTACCAGACCAGGAATCCGTGGCGGAGGGGAGCTGACTGAGGAGCCGTGTTGGTGGACCTGCCTGGTGAAGGTTAGTCCAGCTACTAAACTAGCCACTCAACTAGTCTTAAATGACCCAGCCATCACCCCTGATCAACATGGTAGAGAGAAAACTGTCCCTGGTTAACGGCGCTGTGGGAGAACATGATTCATTAATCATTATTTCCTCTCTAAATGTGAAGGCAGCAGAGTGAATGTGTGACTGTTACCAGGCCAGTGATCTGTAGTGGGAGGAGCCAAGCTGGTGGAGGATGTCCCTGTTGAACGAATGAAGCCAGACTCTAAAGTGATTCTCTCACTCACTGCCACTTCTATGGACTAGTCCTGCTCCTAAGCTAGCCCCTAAACTAGTCTTGAATCAGTCAAAAATGATTGCTTAAAGAGCTTATAGCCTGTTTATTGCTTTATAAGGACCAGGTGTGTTGGTGTCCCTGGAGGCAGCAGAGCATCGAGAGGAAGAACATGGACCGACCAACAAGTACTGCTTGTGAGTCTGCAGAACGTGTACATTGGCTTGTAAACTACGGCTGTTTGTTACCAGGCGTTGCAGTACAAAGTACCACTGTGTTTACAACCAGACCAGCACTCCTTGGCTGAGGGTTGCTGATGGAGATTATTCTGAAGGAAGAACATGAATCATGACTTGTACAGGGTGGACTACAGCTGTTTGTTACCAGACGATAGACCAAACACAGCAGTAGTTTGGTCTATCGTCTGGTAACAAACACAGCAGTAGTTTGGTCTATCGTCTGGTAACAAACAGCAGTAGTTTGGTCTATCGTCTGGTAACAAACACAGCAGTAGTTTGGTCTATCGTCTGGTAACAAACAGCAGTAGTTTGGTCTATCGTCTGGTAACAAACAGCAGTAGTTTGGTCTATCGTCTGGTAACAAACAGCAGTAGTTTGGTCTATCGTCTGGTAACAAACAGCAGTAGTTTGGTCTATCGTCTGGTAACAAACAGCAGTAGTTTGGTCTATCGTCTGGTAACAAACAGCAGTAGTTTGGTCTATCGTCTGGTAACAAACAGCAGTAGTTTGGTCTATCGTCTGGTAACAAACAGCAGTAGTTTGGTCTATCGTCTGGTAACAAACAGCAGTAGTTTGGTCTATCGTCTGGTAACAAACAGCAGTAGTTTGGTCTATCGTCTGGTAACAAACACAGCAGTAGTTTGGTCTATCGTCTGGTAACAAACACAGCAGTAGTTTGGTCCATCGTCTGGTAACAAACACAGCAGTAGTTTGGTCTATCGTCTGGTAACAAACAGCAGTAGTTTGGTCTATCGTCTGGTAACAAACAGCAGTAGTTTGGTCTATCGTCTGGTAACAAACAGCAGTAGTTTGGTCTATCGTCTGGTAACAAACAGCAGTAGTTTGAGTCTATCATCTGGTAACAAAACAGCAGTAGTTTGGTCTATCGTCTGGTAACAAACAGCAGTAGTTTGGTCCTATCGTCTGGTAAAAGTAGTTTCTGGTCTATCATCTGGTAACAACACAGCAGTAGTTTGGTCCCTTATCATCTGGCTAACAAACAGCAGTAGTTTGGTCTATCGTCTGGTAACAAAACAGCAGTAGTTTGGGTCTCCATCGTCCTGGTAAACAAACACCAGTAGTTTGGTCTATCGTCTGGTAACAAACAGCAGTAGTTGGTCTATCGTCTGGTAACAAACAGCAGTAGTTTGGTCCATAGTCTGGTAACAAACAGCAGTAGTTTGGTCCCTATCGTCTGGTAACAACAGCAGTAGTTCTTGGTCTATCATCTGGTAAACAAACAAGCAGTAGTTGGTCTATCAATCTGGTACAACAGCAGTACGTTTGGTCCATCGTCTGGTAACAAACCAGGCAGTAGTTTGGTCTATCCTCTGGTACACCCAACACAGGCAGTAGTTTGGTCCATCCCTCTGGTAACAAACAGCAGTAGTTTGGTCTATCGTCTGGTAACAACAGCAGTAGTTTGGTCTATCGTCTGGTAACAAACAGCAAGTAGTTTGGTCTAATCGCTGGCTTAACAAACACAGCAGTAGTTTGGTCTATCGTCTGGTAACAAACAGCAGTAGCTTGGTCTATCGTCTGGTAACAAACAGCAGATAGTTTGGTCTATCGTCCTGGTACAAACACCGCAGTAGTTTGGTCGCTCATCTGGTAACAAACACAGCAGTAGTTTGGTCTATCGTCTGGTACAAACAGCAGTACGTTTGGTCCAATCGTCTGGTAACAAACAGGCAGTAGTTTGGTCCATCATCTGGTACAAACAGCAGTAGTTTGGGCCCATTCGTACTGGTAACAAACACCAGTAGTTTGGTCTAGTCGTCTGGTAACAACAGCAGTAGTTTGGTCTATCGTCTGGTAACAAACGAGCAGTAGTTTTGGTCCATCGTCTGGTAACAAAACAGCAGTAGTTTGGGTCCATTCGTCTGGTAACAAACAGCAGTAGTTTGGTCATATCTTGGTACCAGCGTAGTTTGGGGTCTATCGTCTGGTAACAAAGCAGTAGTTTGGTCTATTCGCTGGTAACACACAGCAGTAGTTTGGTCTATTCGTCTGGTAACAAAACAGCAAGTAGTTTGGTCTATCGTCTGGTAACAAACAGCAGTAGTTTGGTCTATCGTCTGGTAACAAACAGCAGTAGTTTGGTCTATCGTCTGGTAACAAACAGCAGTAGTTTGGTCTATCGTCTGGTAACAAACAGCAGTAGTTTGGTCTATCGTCTGGTAACAACAGCAGTAGTTTGGTCTATCGTCTGGTAACAAACACAGCAGTAGTTTGGTCTATCATCTGGTAACAAACACAGCAGTAGTTTGGTCTATCGTCTGGTAACAAACAGCAGTAGTTTGGGTCTATCGTCTGGTAAAAACAGCAGTAGTTTTGGTCTATCATCTGGTAACAACCAGCAGTAGTTTGGTCTATCATCTGGTAACAAACAGCAGTAGTTTGGTCTATCGTCTGGTAACAAACCAGCAGTAGTTTGGTCTATCGTCTGGTAACAAACACAGCAGTAGTTTGGTCTATCGTCTGGTAAACAAACAGCAGTAGTTTGGTCTATCGTCTGGTAACAAACACAGCAGTAGTTTTGGTCTATCGTCTGGTAACAAACACAGCAGTAGTTTGGTCTATCGTCTGGTAACAAACAGCAGTAGTTTGGTCTATCGTCTGGTAACAAACCAGCAGTAGTTTGGTCTATCGTCTGGTAACAACAGCAGTAGTTTGGTCTATCATCTGGTACAAACAGCAGTAGTTTGGTCTATCGTCTGGTAACAAACAGCAGTAGTTTGGTCTATCGTCTGGTAACAAACACAGCAGTAGTTTGGTCTATCGTCTGGTAACAAACAGCAGTAGTTTGGTCTATCGTCTGGTAACAAACAGCAGTAGTTTGGTCTATCGTCTGGTAACAAACACAGCAGTAGTTTGGTCTATCGTCTGGTAACAAAACAGCAGTAGTTTGGTCTATCGTCTGGTAACAAACAGCAGTAGTTTGGTCTATCGTCTGGTAACAAACAGCAGTAGTTTGGTCTATCGTCTGGTAACAAACAGCAGTAGTTTGGTCTATCGTCTGGTAACAAACAGCAGTAGTTTGGTCTATCGTCTGGTAACAAACAGCAGTAGTTTGGTCTATCGTCTGGTAACAAACACAGCAGTAGTTTGGTCTATCGTCTGGTAACAAACAGCAGTAGTTTGGTCTATCGTCTGGTAACAAACAGCAGTAGTTTTGGTCATCGTCTGGTAACAAACACAGCAGGTAGTTTGGGTCCATCTCTGGTCAACAAACCACAGCAAGTCAGTTTGGTCCATCCTCTGGTAACAAAACAGCACTGTAGTTTGGTCTAATCAATCTGGTTAACCAAACAGCAGTAGTTTGGTCTATCGTCTGGTAAACAACAGCAGTAGTTTGGTCTATCGTCTGGTAACAAACAGCAGTAGTTTTGGCTCTATCCGTCTGGTAAACAAACAGGCAGTAGTTTGGTCTATCGTCTGGTACAAACAGCAGTAGTTGGTTCTATCGTCTGGTAACAAACAGCAGTAAGTTTGGTCCTATCATCTGGTAAACAAACCGACAGCAGTAGTTCTGGTCCTAATCGTCTGGTAACAAACAGCAAGTAGTTGGTCTATCCTGGTAAAAGTAGTTTTGGTCTATTCATCTGGTAACAAACAGCAAGTAGTTTGGTCTATCGTCTGGTAAACAAAACAGCAGTAGTTTGGTCCTATCGTCTGCGTAACAACACAGCAGTAGTTTGGTCTATCGTCCTGGTAACAAAACAGCAGTAGTTTGGTCTATCGTCTGGTAAACAACAGCAGTAGTTTGGTCTATCGTCTGGTAACAAAAGCAAGTAGTTTGGTCTATCGTTGGTAACAAACAGCATAGTTTGGTCTATCGTCTGGTAACAACACAGCAGTAGTTTGGTCTATCGTCTGGTAACAAACAGCAGTAGTTTGGTCTATCGTCTGGTAACAAACAGCAGTAGTTTGGTCTATCGTCTTGGTAACAAACAGCAGTAGTTTTGGTCTATCGTCTGGTAAAACAGCAAGTAGTTGGTCTATCATCTGGTAACAAACAGCAGTAGTTTGGTCTATCGTCTGGTAACAAACACAGCAAGTAGTTTTGGTCGTATCGTCTGGTAACAAACAGCAGTAGTTTGGTCTATCGTCTGGTAACAACAGCAGTAGTTTGGTCTATCGTCTGGTAACAAACAGCAGTAGTTTGGTCTATCGTCTGGTAACAAACAGCAGTAGTTTGGTCTATCGTCTGGTAACAAACACAGCAGTAGTTTGGTCTATCGTCTGGTAACACAGCAGTAGTTTGGTCTATCGTCTGGTAACAAACAGCAGTAGTTTGGTCTATCGTCTGGTAACAAACAGCAGTAGTTTGGTCTATCGTCTGGTAACAAACAGCAGTAGTTTGGTCTATCGTCTGGTAACAAACAGCAGTAGTTTGGTCTATCGTCTGGTAACAAACACAGCAGTAGTTTGGTCTATCGTCTGGTAACAAAACAGCAGTAGTTTGGTCTATCGTCTGGTAACAAACAGCAGTAGTTTGGTCTATCGTCTGGTAACAAACAGCAGTAGTTTGGTCTATCATCTGGTAACAAAACCAGCAGTAGTTTGGTCTATCGTCTGGTAAAACAGCAGTAGTTTGGTCCTATCGTCTGGTAACAAACAGCAGTAGTTTGGCTATCGTCTGGTAACAAACAGCAGTAGTTTGGTCTATCGTCTGGTAACAAACAGCAGTAGTTTGGTCTATCGTCTGGTAACAAACAGCAGTAGTTTGGTCTATCATCTGGTAACAAAACAGCAGTAGTTTGGTCTATCGTCTGGTAACAAACAGCAGTAGTTTGGTCTATGCGTCTGGTAACAAACAGCAGTAGTTTGGTCTATCGTCTGGTAACAAACAGCAGTAAGTTTGGTCTATCGTCTGGTACAACAAACAGCAAGTAGTTTGGTCTATCGTCTGGTAACAAACCAGCAGTAGTTTGGTCTATCGTCTGGTAAACAGCAGTAGTTTGAGTCCATCGTCTGGTAACAAACACAGTAGTTGGCCCATCGTCTGGTAACAACACAGCAGTAGTTTGGTCTATCGTCTGGTAACAAAACAGGCAGTAGTTTGGCCCTCGTCTGGTAACAAAACAGGCAGTAGTTTGGTCTATCGTCTGGTAACAAACAGCAGTAGTTTGGCCCATCGTCTGGTAACAAAACCAGTAGTTTGGTCTATCGTCTTGGTAACTAAACACAGCATGTAGTTGGTTCATCCATCTGTAACAAACAGCAGTAGTTTGGTCCATCATCTGGTAACAAACACAGCAGTAGTTTGGTCCCTCGTCCTGGTAACAACAGGCAGTAGTTTGGTCTACGTCTGGTAACAAACAGCAGTAGTTTGGTCCATCGTCTGGTAACAAACAGCAGTAGTTTGGTCTATCTCTGGTAACAAACACAGCCAGTAGTTTTGGTCTATGTCTGGTAACAAACAGCAGTAGTTTTGTCTATCGTCTGGTAACAAACAGCAGTAGTTTGGTCCATCGTCTGGTAACAAACAGCAGTAGTTTGGTCTATCGTCTGGTAACAAACAGCAGTAGTTTGGTCTATCGTCTGGTAACAAACAGCAGTAGTTTGGTCTATCGTCTGGTAACAAACAGCAGTAGTTTGGTCTATCGTCTGGTAACAAACAGCAGTAGTTTTGGTCTATCGTCTGGTAACAAACCAGCAGTAGTTTGGTCTATCGTCTGGTAACAAACACAGCAGTAGTTTGGTCTATCGTCTGGTACAGACAGCAGTAAGTTTGGTCTATCGTCTGGTAAAACAGCAGTAGTTTGGGTCCTATCGTCCTGGTAACAAACAGCAGTAGTTTGGTCTATCGTCTGGTAACAAACACAGCAGTAGTTTGGTCTATCGTCTGGTAACAAACAGCAGTAGTTTGGTCTATCGTCTGGTAACAAACAGCAGTAGTTTGGTCTATCGTCTGGTAACAAACAGCAGTAGTTTGGTCTATCGTCTGGTAACAAACAGCAGTAGTTTGGTCTATCGTCTGGTAACAAACACAGCAGTAGTTTGGTCTATCATCTGGTAACAAACAGCAGTAGTTTGGTCTATCTGGTAACAAACAGCAGTAGTTTGGTCTATCATCTGGTAACAAACAGCAGTAGTTTGGTCTATCGTCTGGTAACAAACACAGCAGTAGTTTGGTCTATCGTCTGGTAACAAACAGCAGTAGTTTGGTCTATCGTCTGGTAACAAACAGCAGTAGTTTGGTCTATCGTCTGGTAACAAACACAGCAGTAGTTTGGTCTATCGTCTGGTAACAAACAGCAGTAGTTTGGTCTATCGTCTGGTAACAAACAGCAGTAGTTTGGTCTATCGTCTGGTAACAAACACAGCAGTAGTTTGGTCTATCGTCTGGTAACAAACAGCAGTAGTTTGGTCTATCGTCTGGTAACAAACAGCAGTAGTTTGGTCTATCGTCTGGTAACAAACACAGCAGTAGTTTGGTCTATCGTCTGGTAACAAACACAGCAGTAGTTTGGTCCATCGTCTGGTAACAAACAGCAGTAGTTTGGTCTATCGTCTGGTAACAAACAGCAGTAGTTTGGTCTATCGTCTGGTAACAAACACAGCAGTAGTTTGGTCTATCGTCTGGTAACAAACAGCAGTAGTTTGGTCTATCGTCTGGTAACAAACAGCAGTAGTTTGGTCTATCATCTGGTAACAAACAGCAGTAGTTTGGTCTATCATCTGGTAACAAACAGCAGTAGTTTGGTCTATCATCTGGTAACAAACACAGCAGTAGTTTGGTCTTCTTTTCTTTTATTTTTTTATCTTCCTGCCTTTTTTTTTTTCTTTCTCCTTTCGCTCTTTTCTTCCCGTCTTTAGCTTTACTCTGGGGTAACATAAAGTATGCTAGTTGTGTTATTTTCTTTCTTTCTTTCTTTTTTTTTTTCCTTCTTTGCTTATTATTCTTATTCTTTTCTTCTTTTCCTTTTCCTTTTCCTTTCTTTCTTTCAACTTTATTTCTTCCTTTCTCTGTTTCTTTCTTCCATTCTTTCTTTCCTAACCACTAGAGCTCCACCCAGTCGATCGAAACTTCTTGTTAGTATTTTTTTTCCTTCAGTATACCTGGTCTCTCTTTTCCTTTATTTGTTATTTGTTTTTTATATTTGTACATTTCTTTTTTTTTCTTCTTTTTTTTTTATTTTTTTTTTCTTTTTTTTCTTTCTTTTGTTTTCTTTCTTTCTTTCTTTCTTTTTTTCTTTTTTTTTTTTTTTCCTTCTTTCTTTCTTTTTTCTTTTTTCTTTTTTTTTTTTTTTTTTTTTCTTTTTTCTTTTTCTTTCCTTTTGGTCTATCTATCTGGTAACAAACAGCAGTAGTTTGGTCTATCATCTGGTAACAAACACAGCAGTAGTTTGGTCTATCGTCTGGTAACAAACAGCAGTAGTTTGGTCTATCATCTGGTAACAAACACAGCAGTAGTTTGGTCTATCGTCTGGTAACAAACAGCAGTAGTTTGGGTCTATCGTCTGGTAACAACAGCAGTAGTTTGGTCTATCGTCTGGTAAAAAACAGCAGTAGTTTGGTCTATAATATAGCATCTGGTAACAAACAGCAGTAGTTTGGTCTATCGTCTGGTAACAAACAGCAGTAGTTTGGTCTATCGTCTGGTAACAAACAGCAGTAGTTTGGTCTATCGTCTGGTAACAAACACAGCAGTAGTTTGGTCTATCGTCTGGTAACAAACAGCAGTAGTTTGGTCTATCGTCTGGTAAACAGCAGTAGTTTGGTCTATCGTCTGGTAACAAACACAGCAGTAGTTTGGTCCATCGTCTGGTAACAAACAGCAGTAGTTTGGTCCATCATCTGGTAACAAACACAGCAGTAGTTTGGTCTATCGTCTGGTAACAAACACCAGTAGTTTGGTCTATCGTCTGGTAACAAACAGCAGTAGTTTGGTCTATCGTCTGGTAACAAACACAGCAGTAGTTTGGTCTATCGTCTGGTAACAAACACAGCAGTAGTTTGGTCCATCGTCTGGTAACAAACAGCAGTAGTTTGGTCTATCGTCTGGTAACAAACAGCAGTAGTTTGGTCTATCGTCTGGTAACAAACAGCAGTAGTTTGGTCTATCGTCTGGTAACAAACACAGCAGTAGTTTGGTCTATCGTCTGGTAACAAACACAGCAGTAGTTTGGTCTATCGTCTGGTAACAAACACAGCAGTAGTTTGGTCCTATCGTCTGGTAACAAACACAGCAGTAGTTTGGTCTATCGTCTGGTAACAGTAGTTTGGTCTATTGGTAACAAGCAGTAGTTTGGTCTATCGTCTGGTAACAAACAGCAGTAGTTTGGTCTATCATCTGGTAAAAACAGCAGTAGTTTGGTCTATCGTCTGGTAACAAACGCAGTAAGTTTGGTCTATCGTCTGGTAACAAACAGCAGTAGTTTGGTCTATCGTCTGGTAACAAACAGCAGTAGTTTGGTCTATCGTCTGGTAACAAACAGCAGTAGTTTGGTCTATCGTCTGGTAACAACACAGCAGTAAGTTTGGTCTATCGTCTGGTAACAAAACAGCAGTAGTTTGGTCTATCGTCTGGTAACAAAACAGCAGTAGTTTGGTCTATCGTCTGGTAACAAACAGCAGTAGTTTGGTCTATCATCTGGTAACAAACAGCAGTAGTTTGGTCTATCGTCTGGTAACAAACAGCAGTAGTTTGGTCTATCGTCTGGTAACAAACACAGCAGTAGTTTGGTCTATCGTCTGGTAACAAACAGCAGTAGTTTGGTCTATCCTGGTAACAAACCCAGCGTAGCTTTGGTCTATTTCATCTGGGTAACAAACAGCAGTAGTTTTGGTCTATCGTCCTGGTACAGCAAGTAGTTTGGTCTATCAATCTGGTAACAAACACAGCGATTAGTTTGGTCTATCGTCTGGTAACAAACAGAGAGTTTGGTCTAATCATCTGTAACAAAACACCCAGCAGTAGTTTGGTCTATCGTCTGGTTAAATCAAACACAGCCAGTAGTTTGGTCTATCATCTGGTAACAAACAGCAGTAGTTTGGTCTCATCATTCTGGTTCAACAGAACAGCAGTAGTTTGGTCTATCATCTGGTAACAAACAGCAGTAGTTTGGTCTATCATCTGGTAACAAACAGGCAGTAGTTTGGTCTTCGTCTGGTAACAAAACAGCAGGTATGTTTGGTCTATCGTCTGGTAAAACACAGCAGTAGTTTGGTCTATTAGTCTGGTAACAAACAGCAGTAGTTTGGTCTATCATTCTGGATAACAAACAGCAGTAGTTTGGTCCTATCGTCTGGTAACAAACAGCAGTAGTTTGGTCTATCGTCTGGTAACAAACACAGCAGTAGTTTGGTCTATCGTCTGGTAACAAAACAGGCAGTAGTTTGGTCTATCGTCTGGTAACAACACAGCAGTCAATTTGGGTCCTATCGTCCTGGTAAACAAACAGCAGTAGTTTGGTCTAATCATCTGGTAACAAACAGCAATAGTTTGGTCTATCATCTGGTAACAAACAGCAGCAGTAGTTTGGTCTATCATCTGGTAACAAACAGCAGTAGTTTGGTCTATCGTCTGGTAACAAACAGCAGTAGTTTGGTCTATCATCTGGTAACAAACACAGTAGTTTGCGTCTATCGTTGGTTAAACAAACAGCAGTAGTTTGGTCTATCGTCTGGTAACAAACACAGCAGTAGTTTGGTCTATCGTCTGGTAACAAACAGCAGTAGTTTGGTCTATCATCTGGTAACAAACAGCAGTAGTTTGGTCTATCGTCTGGTAACAAACAGCAGTAGTTTGGTCTATCGTCTGGTAACAAACAGCAGTAGTTTGGTCTATCGTCTGGTAACAAACAGCAGTAGTTTGGTCTATCATCTGGTAACAAACACAGCAGTAGTTTGGTCTATCGTCTGGTAACAAACAGCAGTAGTTTGGTCTATCGTCTGGTAACAAACAGCAGTAGTTTGGTCTATCGTCTGGTAACAAACACAGCAGTAGTTTGGTCTATCATCTGGTAACAAACACAGCAGTAGTTTGGTCTATCGTCTGGTAACAAACACAGCAGTAGTTTGGTCTATCATCTGGTAACAAACACAGCAGTAGTTTGGTCTATCGTCTGTAAAAAACAGCAGTAGTTTTGGTCTATCTCTGGGTAAACAGCAGTAGTTTGGTCTATCATCTGGTAACAAAACAGCAGTAGTTTGGTCCATCGTCTGTAACAAACAGCAGTAGTTTGGTCCTAATCGTTGGTACAAACGACAGCAGTAAGTTTGGTCTATCGTCTGGTAACAAACAGCAGTAGTTTGGTCTATCGTCTGGTAACAAACAGCAGTAGTTTGGTCTATCGTCTGGTAACAACACAGCAGTAGTTTGGTCTATCGTCTGGTACAACAGCAGTAGTTTGGTCTATCGTCTGGTAACAAACAAGCAGTAGTTTGGATCTATCGTCTGGTAACAACACAGCAGTAGTTTGGTCTATCGTCTGTAACAAACAGCAGTTAGTGTCTATCGGTCTGGTAACAAACAGCAGTAGTTTGGTCTATCGTCTGGTAAAAACACAGCAGTAGTTTTGGTCTATCATCTGGTAACAAACAGCAGTAGTTTGGTCTATCGTCTGGTAACAAACACAGCAGTAGTTTGGTCTATCGTCTGTAACAAACAGCAGTAGTTTGGTCTATCGTCTGGTAACAAACAGCAGTAGTTTGGTCTATCGTCTGGTAACAAACACAGCAGTAGTTTGGTCTATCGTCTGGTAACAAAACAGCAGTAGTTTGGTCTATCGTCTGGTAACAAACAGCAGTAGTTTGGTCTATCGTCTGGTAACAAACAGCAGTAGTTTGGTCTATCGTCTGGTAACAAACACAGCAGTAGTTTGGTCATCGTCTGGTAACAAACACAGCAGTAGTTTTGGTCTATCGTCTGGTAACAAACCAGCAGTAGTTTGGTCTATCGTTGGTAACAAACAGCAGTAGTTTGGTCTATCGTCTGGTAACAAACAGCAGTAGTTTGGTCTATCGTCTGGTAACAACACAGCAGTAGTTTGGTCTATCGTCTGGTAACAAACACAGCAGTAGTTTGGTCTATCGTCTGGTAACAAACAGCAGTAGTTTGGTCTATCATCTGGTAACAAACACAGCAGTAGTTTGGTCTATCGTCTGGTAACAAACACAGCAGTAGTTTGGTCTATCGTCTGGTAACAAACAAGCAGTAGTTGGTCTATCATCTGGTAACAAAACAGCAAGTAGTTTGGTCCATCCGTCCTGGTAACAAACAGCACAGTAGTTTTGGTCATCGTCTGGTAAAACAGCCCAATCCTGGTACACAGCAGTAGTTTGGTCCATCGTCTGTAACAACAGCCAGTAGTTTGGTCCATCGTCCTGGTAACAAACACAGCAGTAGTTTGGTCTACATCTGGTAACAAACAGCAAAGTAGTTTGGGTCTATCGTCTGGTAACAAACACGCAGTAGTTTGGTCTATCGTCTGGTAACAAAACAGCAGTGTTTGGTCTATCGTCTGGTAACAAACACAGCAGTAGTTTGGTCTATCGTCTGGTAACAAACAGCAGTAGTTTTGCGTCATCGTCTTGGTAAACAAACAGCAGTAGTTTTGGTCTATCGTCTGGTAACAAACACAGCAGTAGTTTGGTCTATCGTCTGGTAACAAACAGCAGTAGTTTGGTCTATCGTTCTTGGTAACAAACAGCAGTAGTTTGGTCTATCGTCTGTAACAAACAGCAGTAGTTTGGTCTATCGTCTGGTAACAAACACAGCAAGTAGTTTGGTCTATCGTCTGGTAACAAACAGCAGTAGTTTGTCTATCGTCTGGTAACAAACACAGCAGTAGTTTGGTCTATCGTCTGGTAACAAACCAGCAGTAGTTTGGTCTATCGTCTTGGTAACAAACAGCAGTAGTTTGGCTCTATCTGTCTGGTAACAAACACGCAGTAGTTCTATCATCTGGTAACAAACAAACAGCATAGTTTGGTCCATCGTCTGGTAACAAACACAGCCAGTAGTTGGTCTATCGTCTGGTACAAACACAGCAGTAGTTTGGTCTATCATCTGGTAACAACACAGCGAGTAGTTTGGTCTATCGTCTGGTAACAAAACAGCAGTAGTTTGGTCATCGGTCTGGTAAACAAACACAGCCAGTAGTTTGCGTCTAATCGTCTGGTAACAAACCACAAGCAGAGTTGGTCATATCGTTCTGGCTAACAAACACAGCCAGTAGTTTGGTCTATCGTCTGGTATCGTCTGTACAATACAGCAGTAGTTTGGACTTATCGTCTGGTAACAAACACAGCAGTAGTTTGGTCTATCGTCTGGTAACAAACAGCAGTAGTTTGGTCTATCGTCTGGTAACAAACACAGTAGGTAGTTTGGTCCATCGTCTGGTAACAAACACAGCAGTAGTTTGGTCCATCGTCTGGTAACAAACACAGCAGTAGTTTGGTCTATCGTCTGGTAACAAACACAGCAGTAGTTTGGTCTATCGTCTGGTAACAAACAGCAGTAGTTTGGTCTATCGTCTGGTAACAAACACAGCAGTAGTTTGGTCCATCATCTGGTAACAAACACAGCAGTAGTTTGGTCTATCGTCTGGTAACAAACAGCAGTAGTTTGGTCCATCATCTGGTAACAAACACAGCAGTAGTTTGGTCTATCATCTGGTAACAAAACAGCAGTAGTTTGGTCCATCGTCTGGTAACAAACAGCAGTAGTTTGGTCTATCGTCTGGTAACAAACAGCAGTAGTTTGGCCCATCGTCTGGTAACAAACAGCAGTAGTTTGGTCTATCGTCTGGTAACAAACAGCAGTAGTTTGGTCTATCGTCTGGTAACAAACAGCAGTAGTTTGGTCTATCGTCTGGTAACAAACACAGCAGTAGTTTTCCCCATCGTCTGGTAACAAACACAGCAGTAGTTTGGTCTATCGTCTGGTAGCAAACACACCAGTAGTTTGGTCCATCGTCTGGTAACAAACACAGCAGTAGTTTGGTAACAAACAGCAGTAGTTTGGTCTATCGTCTGGTAACAAACACACCAGTAGTTTGGTCCATCGTCTGGTAACAAACACCAGTAGTTTGGCCCATCGTCTGGTAACACAGCATAAACACACAATAAACACAGCAGTAGTCCACCCTGTACAAGTCTACCATGTTTACCAGTATTCCTTGTTTGTAGATTCATGTTCTTCCTCCAGAATCATCTCCATCAGCAACCCTCAGCCAAGGAGTGCTGGTCTGGTTGTAAACACGATGGTACTTTGTACTGCAACGCCTGGTAACAAACAGCCAAGCCAACGTACACGTTCATTATGTTCTCCCACAGCTCCGTTAACCAGGGACTGTTTTCTCTATACCAGGATGATCAGAGGTGATGGCTGAGTGATGAAGACTAGTTGAGTTGCTAGTTTAGTAGAAGGACCAACCTTCACCAGTCATGTGGATCAGAGGTGATTTAAGTCTCGTTGAGTGGCTAGTTTAGTAGGACTAACCTTCACCAGGAAGGTCCACCATCACGGCTCCCCATCACGATTCCTGGTCTGGTAACAAACGAACGTCTTACCTAGGGATGTAAAACCAGCACACCTTTTGTGTGCTTCATTTGTAAAGGAGTAGCCAATATCCACTTTACTAAAGTCAACACATTAATCTAATGAGTAATTTATAACATAGTAGCAACAATAGCTCAGATGGCATGGCAATGCATAACTCCAAATGTGCATTTCGTCCTTGTATAGGATTATAATAAGACCCTCTGACAAACCCTCCAAGTAACAAGTCATCAGAGCATCTTGTGATTCTGATTAGCTTGGTGGTTACACTCTGGTCCCCCGCCGCTGGTCCCCAGGTCCCTGGTCCCACGGTCCCCCGGCCCCACGGTCCCTGGTCCCCCGGCCTCCAGGGGATCCTTAAGGTCACAACATGGCTTGGCTTGTCATGGTGCTTCAGCAACAGAGTCACTTCAGCCTACAGAGTCATGTCGTGTGCTTAAGGAAACTAGCGCTACAAGACAGTCTTCTATCTCGTTACTGAATGATGGAATGACCTCCCACTGTTCATGAACCAGAGCCCCAGCATAGAGCTGTAGCGGGGCAGGCTGAGGGCACCTCTGATGCTTGGTACAGTCTTTATAGTTTCACACTTGCTGTTTAACTGGAGTTATCTTGCCCGTCATCCTAAGATTACATATTAATGTGATGTGCATGTATTTAAATGTGGTTGATAATATACACAGGGACATTTACATGGGGAAAAATAATCAATGTGGAACCATCTTCATAGAAAACATTACCCTGTCCTGTTGGACTGTTGACATCCTGGGCGTGGTACAGGTTCAAGACAGCAAGTACTGGAGTCCCCCCTGTCACTGAACACATAAGAAACATTGATCCATTTACCCTGCCCACTGTTATGGAGGACGTTCTCCTCCTGGAGTATTGAACCTGACCACACTGTTATGGAGGACGTTCTCCTCCTGGAGTATTGAACCTGACCACACTGTTATGGAGGACTTTCTACTCCTGGAGTATTGAACCTGACCTCACCGTTATGGAGGACTTTCTACTCCTGGAGTATTGAAAGAGCACCTTGTGACACAAGCATTTTAACCCTACACAGTTCTATAGTCTATACTACTGCAACGTGTGGGACATAAGTCCACTATTTTAGCTGTAGACTACTTTCAGATAGGTACCAACCTATCACAATGTATATGTTGCAGTCATGTCATTTGGTAGAGTTTAACTTCTGTGACACCTGATCAAAATGTCAGATTACAATTTATAAAAAGGTGTTCCCAGCACCACAATCAGGTGCTGGGTGGTGGTTCCTCCAGGGATCCATGCAGCAAGTATAGAAATGCCAAATAGTCTTAGTTTTAAATGTTGTCCAGTCTTCAATAAAATGTTCACGCAAAGACGGAAGAACGCAGGTTGGGACGGAGCAAGAGTGACGGCATAATCAAGTATCGAAGATAAAGTGGCGATACAAGGCAATAAGATAGAACTTTATTAATACCAAAGGAAATTCTTGTGCCAGGTTGCATAGCAATACAGTACAATAAAACAATATGGAAATCAACAGAATAATAAAAACTAGAAAAAATGCCATAGAAATTTTGAGGGTGCCCACACACACACACGTGTAGGAGAGGAGTAGAGAGGTACACGTATGTACTTTGAAGTAATGTTTCATGAGCAATACCTAAAAATAAAATTGTACTTTTGTATTAGCAAGGTCATTACTAGGTCTTGATCTTAAATCAACAATTAGGTCTACATACACAAAGCACACACACAGCATAAACACAACATAAAATACATAGGCCTGTACTCAAAAACACACACACACACACACACACAAAAATAGATTGTGTGTTATATGAAATTACGGCCACACCCCTTCTCACACAGTGTCACCGCCATAACCACGCCCCCTCGCCACAGACACGTGTTTGGATAATGGTGTATGCGGCGAGGGGGCGTGGCTATTGCGTCACCGCCACGCCCCTTATGGGGGGGCTCGAGAATGTTCTAGAATGTTCCCCGTGACAAAATGGCGCCAATATGAATACTGCTTAAAACAGAGTGGCTGGACTCCTGTCACTCCGACGCTCATAAATCAAAAAGTATGAGTCCATTTGTTTCCATAGTTACATATATGTGACCGTCTCAAGTTTACCTACGTTTTGATGTGTTTGAAATTACGTATGTGGAGTTAACATTGTGGGCGGGATGGTAATTTAAAAATGGCGTGATCAGTGCGCAATGATTCTGTTTCAGCAATGCAAAATGCGGACGATGTGGTCTGCACTCGTGTCACTCAGAGGCTCATAAATCCAAAAGTATAAGTCTGTTTCTTTCCATAGTTACATATATACATATATGTGATCGTCACAAGTGTACCTACGTTTTGATGTGTAAATACGTATGTGGAGTTAATATTGTGGGCGGGATGGCAGTTTTAAAAATATTTGTAAAAAGAAATGTGTCTACACAATGCTCTACACTCTAACGGTGACGTCACCCGCTCTAACCTGCCCAATACACACCCATGTTAAAGTGTCTGAGGAGCTGAAAAATCAATAAAGTTTGAACTGTGATTGTGTAAAAAGTATGAATGTTATGAACATTTTGAAATCATGTGTGAATTCATCCAGGTGTCCTGAACGTTTTAATGGAGTTTCTACCTGAATGTATAAATGAATGGGAAGAGGTTGAATATGAGTGGGTTTGGACACATTTTGAACATTCACCCCCATTCATTTCAATGGGGTAAAACTGCTGGAAAATGTTGAATATTTCGGAAGGTATGAATGGTATGTATAAGAAAAGTAGTAGCACGTTATTCCCGGTCAAGGCGCACGTTTTGATGTCTTTTTTGGCGAAAATGTGTACGAAAGAATAAAGAAGTATGCAGGAGAGTAATAGTGTGCTTTGCATTGCAAAGGCACCCTAATAAACTAACAGATTTACAAATGTACAACAATGGGGGTTTGTGTCATGTATGCTACACCTGAGTGCAAGCCATGTCAAATAAATTAGATGTTACTAAGAAGAACAGGGTACTAAAGGGAGTGATGAGGTTACGTAAATGCCAATCCTCAACGTACTGCCAAGAGCCTATTCCTACCTGCCTAATCAAGTGACCATTATTGGCCTCAGTTGCGTCCTGCGCCATCCCCAGACCAAATGCCGCAGCATAAGATAAGGATCCTGCTCTGTACTCCATACATACACACTGCAGCATTAGAGGTTCACAAACTGCCAATTCATCCAACTGGTATCCAAACGCTCCAGTCAGAACCAACCCAGCAAAGTAATATAACCAGCACCTCACCTTGAGCTGAACGATGGAATGTCTTGTAGTCCTTTGATCGTCTTCTCATTACACATCCAACAGACTTACCTTGAGGTGATCTAGTAGTTTGTTGCCGTTGGTTTATTCTATTCATTCATTGTGACTTTACATTACAATGCCCCCATGTGTACATGTAACCATATTAACCACTACCGAAGCAAGGTTTACAAAATACAACTACCATCTTTGGTGCACAACAACTTGAAAAACTATACAAGCCTTCAATGCAAAATAGTGACACCTTTACAAATTACCTCGAATTCAAGGTATAATCTATACAATAACCATATCTCTGCACTGTTACTAAAAAGAAAGTGGATCATGCCAAGAGCATAACATTTAATTAAATACATCTACAGAGGTTAATGGAAAGAGGGAAGGACTGAGATAAGTATGTAAAACTGAAATCAGTACTGATGGGGGTGTGGTCTGATTGATCAGAGATTCATTCTGGGATATGGAGCCATCTGAAGTCTACAGTTCTGCAGACTTGCCCCTCCAAGAGAAACCAAGTGTTCAAGAGTCGTAATGTCAGTTACATGAGCTGGAATGTCCTTCAAGATGGGGAAAGGGATTCCAGAAGGTGAAATGTCAAGGGCAAGATGAGAGGGCTCTTCCCCTCAGCTGCCAGAACACAACCTAGGTCTTACACCAGAGAACCAGGGAACCCACTTCAACGTTCCTCTACATAGATCTTGAAGCCTTAGTGAGAGCTTCTTTACCTCCTCAGCTGAAGAAAAGCACAATTTCAGCTTGAAGAGGACGAATTGGGATGTTTCCAACATGGTCTCTGATTCAAGGGGACCCATCTTGCAGGTCCAGCTAACCCTGTACAATACAATGCAAGTCAACTACAGAAAGACTTGCATCTTGCAAGAGTAGACAAGATACAATCCACAGGGCTCACCGTCTGTCTAGCCTGTCGGGGGGGGGGGGGGGGGGGGGGGGACAGTTGATCTTCAGCAATAATACATTTCCTGTCAGTTTGTCCACAGTCCATCCATTGTTCCTCATCAGTTCAGGCCTACAGTTTTACTTCCCAGATGGAATGAGGAGCCAAGTGTTTGCTCTTTCCAGGCCTTTGATGCATCCTGAATTCCGGTCAAAGACGAGTCAAGGAATCCAGTGAAGTAGCAAACCCACACGGCTCAAACCTCCATGCCAATGACATGCCAGCTCAAACCCACACGGCTCAAACCTCCATGCCAATTACATGCCAGCTCAAACCCACACGGCTCAAACCTCCATGCCAATGACATGGCAGGTCAAACCCACACGGCTCAAACCTCCATTCCAATTACATGGCAGGTCAAACCCACATCACCTGTGCTGATCAAAGCACACTACCTGTGCTACGTCAATTCTCATCAGAACCAAAAATGAATCCATTGGAATCCGATAATGGTCATGGATAATGCAGGGTGTCTCCAGAAGGTAATACAATGTTGTCTTCATGTTCCAAAAGTGGCGTCTTGTCAGTTTTTCCTTGAATGAAAAGCCTTCACAGAGGCCTTGTGGTGGGGTGGTAGGGAGAGGAGAAGGATCCTCCATCATCTCTTCTGAGCAGCAGGCTGATGAGTCCGCTGCTGGCTTAGATGGAAGCATTCTTTGGGCAGAGTTTAGTCTACTCCAACCCCAAGGTGCAAGCCTTTCTCAGGCTGAACCACAGAGTAATGGACAAGGCCAGCACGACCTGGAAGATGGGTTCTCTCAAATCAGTAACCATCTTGGAAAGATCCCAACTAGGATCCTTTGAACTGTGTCCTACCTCAGCTGGGGAGGCAGAGAAACCATCGGCAAGATCTACATAGAGGAACATTGAAGTGGGTTCCCTGGTTCTCTGGTGTAAGACCTAGGTTGTGTTCTGGCAGCTGAGGAGAAGAGCCCTCTCATCTTGCCCTTGACATTTCACCTTCTGGAATCCCTTTCTCCATCTTGAAGGACATTCCAGCTCATGTAACTGACGTAAGACGGCCACTTGAACACTTGGCATCTCCTGGAGGGGCACGTCTACAGAACTGTAGACTCCAGACAGCACTGTATCCAGCATGCATCTCTGCACCCTCTGACATGTACACTCCCACCAGTAAGACTACATGCATGTGATAAAGACGCTCAGGAAAGCAGCGTGAAAGTGGACAGAAGAAATCAGACCTTAAAAGGTTACCTCAGTACAGACTTCAACATAACAGATAACCTCAACCAACCAAGATGCCCAAAACATTTCGTGCCCGAGCATAAAAATGGAAAATAGTGACTTACAGTTCAGTTTCTTCTTCATAGTTGATTTGTGTGACTCACAGAACCAGTTTCCTCTTCTTCTTCATCGTTGGCCTGTGAATGAGTGGAACGAGTAGTGTTTGTAACCGGTGTGTTTAGGACCCAAATGCAGCACAACACAGGAGACGTTTTGAAATGATTTTTACTGAGAAAGTTCTGGTGAGGTGCAGGGACCAGTAGAACGACAACAGGTAACGTTGAAACGGGGACACAGGTGAGAGGCGGGGGAGGAGCTCACTCACAGGAGGCAGAAGACGTCGTCGCGGTGACAGCAGATCCAGAGCCGGGCGGCGGGGAGTCCGCTGGAAGGGGGACAAGGAAGCAGGAGGCGGGCGGGGAGTCGGAGACACGATGATGATCGGGACCCGGGGAGCGGAGCGGAACATCTCCAAACAGCCGCAGATACGGGAGGACAGGAATCGGGGTCAGGGACAGAAGGCTGTGGCCGGGTAGGTCGGGGACAGGCAGGGTCAGGCGATTGGAGATCGATCGGGGAATTGCTGGAAAGACTTGCGGACATTGGCGAAGCTATAATCTGGCAGTGAATGTGTGGAAACGCTGAGTTTATATTGGGAGTGATTGATGCAGGGACAGGTGGAGGTGATCAGGTGATGAGTTTATATTGGGAGTGATTGATGCAGGGACAGGTGGAGGTGATCAGGTGATGAGTTTATATTGGGAGTGATTGATGCAGGGACAGGTGATCAGGTGATTAGTTGGTAATTGACTGTGAAGGTGGAAACTCACAGAGCTGGAATGCGGATCATGACTCATGTTGCAAGTTTTAATGATTTAGTTTTTCTTTGTGTAGTTTGTTTCTTCCCCTAGATGTCACTTTTCTTTAACCTGAGCGTCCAGATTCATTTCAGAGCTGAAATGAACCAAAAGTCAATGTGCAATGTTACTTTATAATCATACATGCATTTATCGTGGTGTGAAGCAGCAATCACTGTTCAATCTACATTGTTGTGTACTTTTATTAATCTAGTCCAACTTCTCTTTATGGAAGTCAGTGGGATTCAATCTAGGCAGCTTTAATTAGCCTCCTCAACATATTTAACTGAAACGCTATGAAAACTGGTCAGAAGTTAAATTCTTTGATTAAATGTTTTTAATCAAAGAATGTGTTAATTCGGAGGGGGGCTGTGGGTTTCGGCGTCTTACATACTGTATGTAAATTATTATTATACTTCAGTATTTATTGCAACCATTTCCTAACAAAAAACACTCCAGATATTGTCATCTTTAACACTTCTCTGGAGACTTGCCATGTACCCGATTGCTTCAAGTCCTCCACCATCATCCCCGTCCCCAAAAAGCCAAGGAACACAGGACTTAATGATTACAGACCCGTTGCCTTGACCTCTGTGGTGATGAAGTCTTTTGAGCGTCTTGTGCTGTCCCACCTCAAATCCATCACAGACCCTCTCCTGGACCCCCTGCTGTTCGCCTACAGAGCCAACAGATCTGTAGACGATGCAGTAAACTTGGCCCTTCACTTCATCCTCCAGCACCTGGACTCAGCAGGAACCTACGCCAGGATCCTGCTTGTGGATTTCAGCTCTGCTTTCAACACAATCATCCCATCTCTGCTACAGGACAAGCTTCTCCAGCTGAGCGTGCCTGACTCTACCTGCAGGTGGATCACAGACTTCCTGTCTGACAGGAGGCAGCACGTGAGGCTGGGAAAACACATCTCTGACTCCCGGACCATCAGCACCGGTTCCCCCCAAGGCTGCGTTCTTTCCCCTCTGCTCTTCTCCCTGTATACCAACAGCTGCTCCTCCAGTCACCAGTCTGTCAAGCTCCTGAGGTTCGCGGACGACACCACCCTCATTGGACTCATCTCTGGTGAGGATGAGTCCGCCTACAGGTGGGAGATCGACCATCTGGTGACTTGGTGCAGTCAGAACAACCTGGAGCTCAACGCTGTGAAGACAGTGGAGATAGTTGTAGACTTCAGAAAGAACCCAGCCCCACTCACCCCCATCACCCTGAGAGACTCTCCAGTCGATATTGTGGAGTCCTGCCGCTTCCTGGGAACCATCATCTCCCAGGACCTCAAGTGGGAGCTGAACATCAGCTCCATCACAAAAAAAGCCCAGCAGAGGATGTTCTTCCTGCGGCAGTTCAACCTGCCAAAGACGATGATGGTGCACTTCTGCTGCCACCGCCAAGGACAAGGGCAGACTGCAGCGTATCATCCGCTCCGCAGAGAGGGTGATCGGCTGCAATCTGCCATCTCTCCAGGACCTGTATGCCTCCAGGACCCGGAGGCGTGCGGGAAAGATTGTGGCCGACCCCTCTCACCCCGGACACAAACTGTTTGAAACACTTCCCTCTGGCGGGAGGCTGCGGTCCATCAGGACCAAAACCTCTCGCCACAAAAACAGTTTCTTCCCATCTGCAGTTAGCCTCATTAACAAGGCCCGGGATCCCCACTGACACACTCTTATCCCGCCTCCATAGACAGTACACATAGACAGTACACATTACATTAACGCACAGCCCACACCCGTTCCATATTCTGAAAAATCATTTTGTATTGTAAATATCTCATCATCCTGTATTGTAAATATCTCATCATTCAGAAATCATTCTGTATTGTATATATCCATTCATACTATATTCTACTTTATTTTATATTTATGCTTCTTGTCGTTTTTTAATGCTTGCTTTTTAATGCTTTTTAATTCTTATTCTTATTATTCTTATGTTGTCTGTATGCACCAACAACCACAGCAAATTCCTCGTATGTGAAAACTACTTGGAGAATAAAGCAATTCTGATTGATTCTGATTTAATTATTATATTTTTCAGAGAAGATCCGAAAATAAGTCCTAAAATAATTATATTTGGAAGTCTAATGTACCTATTAAGATCAAGGTTAACCTTTACAAGGCGTCTCAGTATCTTGTTGTATGGAAGTGAGGTTCTTCAAGATAAGTTCCGTTACCACTTCCTGCTGCAGGGTCAAGCCTAAGATCAAAAGGGATGACCCTGCTACCAATGAGGCCGCGTACAGAGCAGTAAAACAACCACCACAGTGAAATACATTTCAACAAGGTCGGCTGAGGTTCCTTGGACACTGCCTCAGAAAAGATCCTACAGAGCTCATCCAACAGTTAGCTCTCTACAATCTCACACATGGAAAACACACGAGAACGGGACGCCGATGGTTCTACCACCAATACATAGCAAACATCATCTATACATCAGTTCCACCAAATGTTGAGATCCGACACGGCTGCAGATCGGAAGGGCTGGAGTGAAAAGTATTTTCAACCATCGTAGATTTCCCAGACCAACAAGAGAGCTGTAAGCCAGTATCTGGAGCCTGGAGCCACGTGGCTGTAAACCACCATCTGGAGCCACGCGGCTGTAAGCCAGTGTCTGGAGCCTGTAGCCACGCGGCTGTAAGCCACCGTTTGGAGCCTGGAGCCACGCGGCTGTAAGCCACCGTTTGGAGCCTGGAGCCACGCGGCTGTAAACCACCAATCTGGAGCCACACGGCTGTAAGCCGCCGTCTGGAGCCTGTAGCCATGCGGCTGTAAGCCAGTGTCTGGAGCCACACGGCTGTAAGCCGCCGTCTGGAGCCTGTAGCCATGCGGCTGTAAGCCAGTGTCTGGAGCCATACGGCTGTAAGCCGCCGTCTGGAGCCTGTAGCCATCAGGCTGTAAGCCACCGTTTGGAGCCTTTAGCCATGCGGCTGTAAGCCAGTGTCTGGAGCCTGGAGCCACGTGGCTGTAAACCACCACCATCTGGAGCCACGCGGCTGTAAGCCACCGTCTGGAGCCTGTAGCCATGCGGCTGTAAACCACCACCATCTGGATCCACGCGGCTGTAAGCCACCATCTGGAGCCTGTAGCCATGAGGCTGTAAGCCACCATCTGGAGCCTGGAGCCACATGGCTGTAAACCAGTGTCTGGAGCCTGGAGCCACGTGACTAAGCCACCAACTGGAGCCTGGAGCCACGTGGCTGTAAACCACTTTATGGAGCCACGCAGCAGTAAGCTAGCGTCTAGAGCCTGAAGCCACGTGGCTGTAAGTCAGCATCCGGAGCCACGCGGCTGTAAGCCAGCGTCTGGAGACACATGTACTGGAATGCTTTCATGAAATGTAGTGTTTCTCAACAATGGCCACATATTTAAAATGCATTTTATTTTCCTTTTACAAGAAATAAAAGCAAACAGGAAATGAGATGTTGGGAAGGGGGGGAGGGGCTGTATATAAAGATGCATCCTCTGGCTTCGTCAAAAAATATGTACAGTTGAAAATAATATCCATACAAAACATGCCACATATAATAAAAATGATCATTTATTCATCATCCCTAGAAGTATCTCTGCTGTACAGAAGCACACATTTTTTAAAAAGTTGTTTAGGTTTAAAAAACAAACTATTTGAGCAATCTTAAATTATAAGATACGCAGAGAATTTAAATTAAGAATTCAGAGAAGGTAAAAATCATTGAGCCTAAAATCCAGTGAGGGCATCATGTACTGAACCACTTCCTTCCAGTAGAAACATACCAAAATATATTTATATATATATATATCACCTCATGGTCTACCGCTTCAGAGAAGTTCTGTCCATACTGTGAGTGCAATCCATTATTGGGTAAATACAAGATTAAATTTGAGTATTACATAACATACATTAGGCCAAGCAACCATTTCACTAATTATATATATATATATATATATATATATTAAAAAAACACATTCACTTCTATAGGATCTAAAAAATGGAAAATAGAAAAAGCAAAAAGACTAAAAACACTAGAAACTGGACTATCCTAAGGAACTTGCATTTTCCATTCATAGATTATACGTATCCAATGGAGACCAACTAAGGGAAGTTTTGGTAATCAACAAGCAGGAGCATAAATAAAAACATGACATAAATACACAAACGCTATGCACCATTGTACTGCTTTTACGCAAGTGATTAATTACGTCCTCATTACTTTGGCTTCTCATACCAATTGACTGGAGAAAACCAAACTCGTCTTTGAAAGCTTAAAAATCACTAATAGAAAAACAGGTAAATGCAAAACACTCTGGTTCATATACATAAAGATATTAGTTTGCCATTTTACATATATTTATATATACATCTTTATCTTCATGATAACATGATATCCAGTGGTTGAAATTTACATCCATTTTATTTCTCTACACTTGATTTTATTGATTAAAAATGTTTTGGATAAAGTCTGCCGTCCCTACACACACACACACACACACACACACACACACACACACATACGTACACACACACACACACACACACACACACACACATCCTCACATACATACACACACACACACACACACACACACACACACACAGTTTGTACACTTGCATTTTTAATGATGTGAGGTCTAAGGTTTAGGGGGGAGGAGACCCAGGTCTAAGGGTTAGGGGAGAGGAGACCCAGGTCTCAGGTTTAGGGGAGAGGAGACCCAGGTCTAAGGTTTAGGGGAGAGGAGACCCAGGTCTCAGGTTTAGGGGAGAGGAGACCCAGGTCTAAGGTTTAGGGGAGAGGAGACCCAGGTCTAAGGTTTGGGGGAGGAGGAAACCCAACCGCATGGCGATAGAGTTTTAGTAAAGCTCCCTTTTTAAATATGAAATTGTCATTTGCCATTATGACACCCAATGCCCTTCAGGATTCTCCCTCCAGAACAGCAGAGACTCTACAGTGAAGGTTAAGTTAAGGTTCGCGTCAGGAAGCCATCACTAGTGAAGCTAAACCTAGTTGGGGGTGTGTGTGTGTGTGTGTGACCCTGAAGACCTGCTCACACCCGTAACTCCGTCTGAAAGCAACTGATAGAAAGGTGGAGGTTATTGTTAACTCCTCCAAGGGTGGAGGTTATAGTTGGAGGACCAGGTCTATCTGCTAGCATATAGGAGCCCTGAAAGCTTGCTTGATTGTGAACTTAATGCAATAATCTTATCAAAACGGTCATATAATTTCTCTGTATAAATAATTCATGAATAATAATATGTTGGCTCATTGTAAATCGTCATCAGCATAGAGTAGATAAAACCAGCTGCTAGCCCCGCCCCCTTCCACAGTAGCAGTTAACAGTTTTATACAAAGCAGTCACTGAGGTAGACCGGGTCCAAGCTAACCCAGCAGGTCGATGGTACGTCTGTAGCAGTCGATGGTACGTCTGTAGCAGTCGATGGTACGTCTGTAGCAGTCGATGGTACGTCAGTAGCAGTCGATGGTACGTCAGTAGCAGGCCGATGGTACGTCTGCAGCAGGCCGATGGTACGTCTGTAGCAGCCGATGGTACGTCTGTAGCAGCCGATGGTACGTCTGCAGCAGGCCGATGGTACGTCTGTAGCTGTCGATGGTACGTCTGTAGCTGTCGATGGTACGTCTGTAGCACGCCAACCTGCTAACCCACCATCTCATCCATGGCCACGTCACGATTGTCTCGCCGATAGCACGGTGCGGACGTCTTGATGGGAAACGTGTCTCATGTTTGATTCATTTTAATAATCCCAGGAGTTGGTAGAGGGGGGGTGTGTTATGGGGATAGGTCCGACTTAAAACATTTTAAAAAGCATTAGTTCATTCTTAGTATTTAAGATGGCTTTTTGTCGTTTGACTTCCAGCAGTCTGACCGAGCGTCACACTACAAGTATCAAGAGAGCAGAGTCATTTGGTAAATATTGAGGATCTTCTTGCAGCGATTTTCGAGAGCTTATTGAGATTGAGCGGTGCAGGGGGAGGGGGGTGGGGTCTGGGTTTGGCAGAGGAAGGCGGACCCTCCTCATCCCAGCGGAGGAGACCATCAGGTGTTGGTGGGGGTGGCCAGGGGCTTCAACACTACGGTGTCACCGTGTGTCTCACAACAGCTTATGTTCTGGCTATTCAAAGGCTTTGGCGCCAACGACGTCGCGTCATTTCGCGATTCCCGGGTCAATTCATCCACTTCCGGCAATTCCAGGCTCCACAATGGCAGGGAATCTTGTGTTGATCATCCTCAAAGTCAAACTGATAGTCGTAGGTCAACTGAAACACAAGGAGAGTGACTTGTTTAAACATATCGTACTTAAGACCAGCACCTTCCAGCAGCACACAACCACACTGGTCTAGACCACCACACTTCGGCAGTACGCATATGCATATGGTGGTCTATTGAAGTGATGAGGTCACCTCTTCTCCCTTGGGGATCCTGCGACTGGAGATGATGATGATCTTGTCCTCCCTGTCAAAGGTCACGACCTCCGCCACACAGTTGGGGGCGCAGGAGTGATTAGCGTAGCTGAGGACAGAAGATGAGGTAGATACTCGTGTTGAGTGGTAATGGAAGGCCGTAGTTACACCTCATTAAAAAAACAACAACAAAACAACACGACCAAGTGATCCCAACTCTGTTATTTTAACTCTGATCACGTTCATTTGAACTCCAAGCAGAGACCTGATTACAGCCACTCTGGTCTGTCTGTCACCACCTGTCTGTGGGTTCTGATCCAATTAGGCAAGTCACACAGTTTTGTCACAGTGGAGATGTGAAGCTGGGCCAGTAGGGGCAGAGGGAGCTCCGACCTAAAGATCTCCATGGATAAGCCCACTGGACCTCAGGACAGAATGCCATTGTTATCGTGCCACACGGTTTGGTCTCATCGCAGGGTCTGGTGGGTTCAGAGGAGAAGACTCACCGGGCCGGGCCGCCTGTAAGGGTTGCGTCGATCACTTGTTCGTTGTTGATGCGGAACATGTAGATGCCACGGTTCTGAAACACAATCAGAGCAGAGTGTCAGATTAGTCACTGACACCAAGACAGTCATCAGACTAGAGTCACTCTCACACCAAGACAGTCATCAGACTAGAGTCACTCTCACACCAAGACAGTCCTCAGACACACACACACACATCCTCACATACATACACACACACACACACACACACACACACACACACAGTTTGTACACTTGCATTTTTAATGATGTGAGGTCTAAGGTTTAGGGGGAGGAGACCCAGGTCTAAGGGTTAGGGGAGAGGAGACCCAGGTCTCAGGTTTAGGGGAGAGGAGACCCAGGTCTAAGGTTTAGGGGAGAGGAGACCCAGGTCTCAGGTTTAGGGGAGAGGAGACCCAGGTCTAAGGTTTAGGGGAGAGGAGACCCAGGTCTCAGGTTTAGGGGAGAGGAGACCCAGGTCTAAGGTTTAGGGGAGAGGAGACCCAGGTCTAAGGTTTGGGGGAGGAGGAAACCCAACCGCATGGCGATAGAGTTTTAGTAAAGCTCCCTTTTTAAATATGAAATTGTCATTTGCCATTATGACACCCAATGCCCTTCAGGATTCTCCCTCCAGAACAGCAGAGACTCTACAGTGAAGGTTAAGTTAAGGTTCGCGTCAGGAAGCCATCACTAGTGAAGCTAAACCTAGTTGGGGGTGTGTGTGTGTGTGTGTGACCCTGAAGACCTGCTCACACCCGTAACTCCGTCTGAAAGCAACTGATAGAAAGGTGGAGGTTATTGTTAACTCCTCCAAGGGTGGAGGTTATAGTTGGAGGACCAGGTCTATCTGCTAGCATATAGGAGCCCTGAAAGCTTGCTTGATTGTGAACTTAATGCAATAATCTTATCAAAACGGTCATATAATTTCTCTGTATAAATAATTCATGAATAATAATATGTTGGCTCATTGTAAATCGTCATCAGCATAGAGTAGATAAAACCAGCTGCTAGCCCCGCCCCTTCCACAGTAGCAGTTAACAGTTTTATACAAAGCAGTCACTGAGGTAGACCGGGTCCAAGCTAACCCAGCAGGTCGATGGTACGTCTGTAGCAGTCGATGGTACGTCTGTAGCAGTCGATGGTACGTCTGTAGCAGTCGATGGTACGTCAGTAGCAGTCGATGGTACGTCAGTAGCAGGCCGATGGTACGTCTGCAGCAGGCCGATGGTACGTCTGTAGCAGCCGATGGTACGTCTGTAGCAGCCGATGGTACGTCTGCAGCAGGCCGATGGTACGTCTGTAGCTGTCGATGGTACGTCTGTAGCTGTCGATGGTACGTCTGTAGCACACCAACCTGCTAACCCACCATCTCATCCATGGCCACGTCACGATTGTCTCGCCGATAGCACGGTGCGGACGTCTTGATGGGAAACGTGTCTCATGTTTGATTCATTTTAATAATCCCAGGAGTTGGTAGAGGGGGGGTGTGTTATGGGGATAGGTCCGACTTAAAACATTTTAAAAAGCATTAGTTCATTCTTAGTATTTAAGATGGCTTTTTGTCGTTTGACTTCCAGCAGTCTGACCGAGCGTCACACTACAAGTATCAAGAGAGCAGAGTCATTTGGTAAATATTGAGGATCTTCTTGCAGCGATTTTCGAGAGCTTATTGAGATTGAGCGGTGCAGGGGGAGGGGGGTGGGGTCTGGGTTTGGCAGAGGAAGGCGGACCCTCCTCATCCCAGCGGAGGAGACCATCAGGTGTTGGTGGGGGTGGCCAGGGGCTTCAACACTACGGTGTCACCGTGTGTCTCACAACAGCTTATGTTCTGGCTATTCAAAGGCTTTGGCGCCAACGACGTCGCGTCATTTCGCGATTCCCGGGTCAATTCATCCACTTCCGGCAATTCCAGGCTCCACAATGGCAGGGAATCTTGTGTTGATCATCCTCAAAGTCAAACTGATAGTCGTAGGTCAACTGAAACACAAGGAGAGTGACTTGTTAAAACATCGTCTTAAGACCAGACTTCAGCAGCACACACCACACTGGTCTAGACCACCACACTTCGGCAGTACGCATATGCATATGGTGGTCTATTGAAGTGATGAGGTCACCTCTTCTCCCTTGGGGATCCTGCGACTGGAGATGATGATGATCTTGTCCTCCCTGTCAAAGGTCACGACCTCCGCCACACAGTTGGGGGCGCAGGAGTGATTAGCGTAGCTGAGGACAGAAGATGAGGTAGATACTCGTGTTGAGTGGTAATGGAAGGCCGTAGTTACACCTCATTAAAAAAACAACAACAAAACAACACGACCAAGTGATCCCAACTCTGTTATTTTAACTCTGATCACGTTCATTTGAACTCCAAGCAGAGACCTGATTACAGCCACTCTGGTCTGTCTGTCACCACCTGTCTGTGGGTTCTGATCCAATTAGGCAAGTCACACAGTTTTGTCACAGTGGAGATGTGAAGCTGGGCCAGTAGGGGCAGAGGGAGCTCCGACCTAAAGATCTCCATGGATAAGCCCACTGGACCTCAGGACAGAATGCCATTGTTATCGTGCCACACGGTTTGGTCTCATCGCAGGGTCTGGTGGGTTCAGAGGAGAAGACTCACCGGGCCGGGCCGCCTGTAAGGGTTGCGTCGATCACTTGTTCGTTGTTGATGCGGAACATGTAGATGCCACGGTTCTGAAACACAATCAGAGCAGAGTGTCAGATTAGTCACTGACACCAAGACAGTCATCAGACTAGAGTCACTCTCACACCAAGACAGTCATCAGACTAGAGTCACTCTCACACCAAGACAGTCATCAGACTAGAGTCACTCTCACACCAAGACAGTCCTCAGACTAGAGTCACTCTCACACCAAGACAGTCATCAGACTAGAGTCACTCTCACACCAAGACAGTCCTCAGACTAGAGTCACTCTCACACCAAGACAGTCATCAGACTAGAGTCACTCTCACACCAAGACAGTCATCAGACTAGAGTCACTCTCACACCAAGACAGTCCTCAGACTAGAGTCACTCTCACACCAAGACAGTCCTCAGACTAGAGTCACTCTCACACCAAGACAGGTCCTCAGACTAGAGTCACTCTCACACCAAGACAGTCCTCAGACTAGAGTCACTCTCACACCAAGACAGTCCTCAGACTAGAGTCACTCTCACACCAAGACAGTCCTCAGACTAGAGTCACTCTCACACCAAGACAGTCATCAGACTAGAGTCACTCTCACACCAAGACAGTCATCAGACTAGAGTCACTCTCACACCAAGACAGTCCTCAGACTAGAGTCACTCTCACACCAAGACAGTCATCAGACTAGAGTCACTCTCACACCAAGACAGTCATCTATAGGATCTAAAAAATGGAAAATAGAAAAAGCAAAAAGACTAAAAACACTAGAAACTGGACTATCCTAAGGAACTTGCATTTTCCATTCATAGATTATACGTATCCAATGGAGACCAACTAAGGGAAGTTTTGGTAATCAACAAGCAGGAGCATAAATAAAAACATGACATAAATACACAAACGCTATGCACCATTGTACTGCTTTTACGCAAGTGATTAATTACGTCCTCATTACTTTGGCTTCTCATACCAATTGACTGGAGAAAACCAAACTCGTCTTTGAAAGCTTAAAAATCACTAATAGAAAAACAGGTAAATGCAAAACACTCTGGTTCATATACATAAAGATATTAGTTTGCCATTTTACATATATTTATATATACATCTTTATCTTCATGATAACATGATATCCAGTGGTTGAAATTTACATCCATTTTATTTCTCTACACTTGATTTTATTGATTAAAAATGTTTTGGATAAAGTCTGCCGTCCCTACACACACACACACACACACACATACATACACACACACACACACACACACATCACACACATACATACACATACAACACAGACACACACACACACACACAGTTGTACACTTGCATTTTAATGATGTGAGGTCTAAGGTTTAGGGGGGAGCGAGACCCAGGTCTCAAGGGTTAGGGAGGAGACCCAGTCTCAGGTTTAGGGAGAGGGACCAGGTCTAAGTTAGGGGAGAGGAGACCCAGGTCTCAGGTTTAGGGGAGAGGAGACCCAGGTCTAAGGTTTAGGGGAGAGGAGACCCAGGTCTTAGGTTTGGGGGAGGAGGAAACCCAACCGCATGGCGATAGAGTTTAGTAAAGCTCCTTTTTAAATATGAAATTGTCATTTGCCATTATGAACACCCAATGCCCTTCAGGATTCTCCCTCCAGAACAGCAGAGACTCTACAGTGAAGGTTAAGTTAAGGTTCGCCGTCAGGAAAGCCATCACTAGTGAAGCTAAACCTAGTTGGGGGTGTGTGTGTGTGTGTGTGACCCTGAAGACCTGCTCACACCCGTAACTCCGTCTGAAAGCAACTGATAGAAAGGTGGAGGTTATTGTTAACTCCTCCAAGGGTGGAGGTTATAGTTGGAGGACCAGGTCTATCTGCTAGCATATAGGAGCCCTGAAAGCTTGCTTGATTGTGAACTTAATGCAATAATCTTATCAAAACGGTTCATATAATTTCTCTGTATAAATAATTCATGAATAATAATATGTTGGCTCATTGTAAATCGTCATCAGCATAGAGTAGATAAAACCAGCTGCTAGCCCCGCCCCTTCCACAGTAGCAGTTAACAGTTTAATACAAAGCAGTCACTGAGGTAGACCGGGTCCAAGCTAACCCAGCAGGTCGATGGTACGTCTGTAGCAGTCGATGGTACGTCTGTAGCAGTCGATGGTACGTCTGTAGCAGTCGATGGTACGTCAGTAGCAGTCGATGGTACGTCAGTAGCAGGCCCGATGGTACGTCTGCAGCCAGGCCGATGGTACGTCTGTAGCAGCCGATGGTACGTCTGTAGCAGCCGATGGTACGTTCGCAGCAGGCCGATGGTAACGTTGTAGCTGTCGATGGTACGTCTGTAGCTGTCGATGTAAGTCTGTAGCACACAACCTGCTAACCCACCATCTCATCCATGGCCACGTCACGATTGTCTCGCCGGATAGCACGGTGCGGACGTCTTGATGGGAAACGTGTCTCATGTTTGATTCATTTTAATAATCCCAGGATTGGTAGAGGGGGGGTGTGTTATGGGGATTAGTCCCGACTTAAAACATTTTAAAAAGCATTAGTTCATCTTAGTATTTAAGATGGCTTTTTGTCGTTGACTTCCAGCAGTCTGACCGACGCGTCAACACTACAAGTATCAAGAGAGCAGATCATTTGGTAAATATTTGAGGATCTTCTTGCAGCGATTTTCGAGAGCTTATTGAGATTGAGCGGTGCAGGGGGAGGGGGGTGGGGTCTGGGTTTGGCAGAGGAAGGCGGACCCTCCTCATCCCAGCGGAGGGAGACCCATCAGGTGTTGGTGGGGGTGGCCAGGGCTTCAACACTACGGGTCACCGTGTGTTCACAACAGCTTATGTTCTGGCTATTCAAAGCTTTGGCGCCAACGACGTCGCGTCATTTCGCGATTCCCGGGTCAATTCATCACTTCCGGCAATTCCAGGCTCCACAATGGCAGGGAATCTTGTGTTGATCATCCTCAAAGTCAACTGATAGTCCGTCAGCGTCAACTGAACAACAAGGAGAGTGGACTTGTTAAAACATCGTCTTAAGACCAGACTTCAGCAGCAACACACCACACTGGTCTAGACCACCACACTTCGGCAGTACGCATATGCATATGGTGGTCTATTGAAGTGATGAGGTCACCTCTTCTCCCTTGGGGATCCTGCGACTGGAGATGATGATGATCTTGTCCTCCCTGTCAAAGGTCACGACCTCCGCCACACAGTTGGGGGCGCAGGAGTGATTAGCGTAGCTGAGGACAGAAGATGAGGTAGATACTCGTGTTGAGTGGTAATGGAAGGCCGTAGTTACACCTCATTAAAAAAACAACAACAAAACAACACGACCAAGTGATCCCAACTCTGTTATTTTAACTCTGATCACGTTCATTTGAACTCCAAGCAGAGACCTGATTACAGCCAACTCTGGTCTGTCTGTCACCACCTGTCTGTGGGTTCTGATCCAATTAGGCAAGTCACACAGTTTTTGTCACAGTGGAGATGTGAAGCTGGGCCAGTAGGGGCAGAGGGAGCTCCGACCTAAAGATCTCCATGGATAAGCCCACTGGACCTCAGGACAGAATGCCATTGTTATCGTGCCACACGGTTTGGTCTCATCGCAGGGTCTGGTGGGTTCAGAGGAGAAGACTCACCGGGCCGGGCCGCCTGTAAGGGTTGCGTCGATCACTTGTTCGTTGTTGATGCGGAACATGTAGATGCCACGGTTCTGAAACACAATCAGAGCAGAGTGTCAGATTAGTCACTGACACCAAAGATAAAAAAGACAGTCATCAGACTAGAGTCACTGCTCACACCAAGACAGTCATCAGACTAGAGTCACTCTGACACCAAGACAGTCATCAGACTAGAGTCACTCTCACACCAAGACAGTCATCAGACTAGAAGTCACTCTCACACCAAGACAGTCATCAGACTAGAGTCACTCTCACACCAAGACAGTCATCAGACTAGAGTCACTCTCACACCAAGACAGTCATCAGACTAGAGTCACTCTCACACCAGACAGTCCTCAGACTAGAGTCCACTCTCACACCAAGAACAGTCATCAGACTAGAGTCACTCTCACACCAAGACAGTCCTCAGACTAGAGTCACTCTCACACCAAGACAGTCATCAGACTAGAGTCACTCTCCACACCAAGACAGTCATCAGACTAGAGTCACTCTCACACCAAGACAGTCCTCAGACTAGAGTCACTCTCACACCAAGACAGTCCTCAGACTAGAGTCACTCTCACACCAAGACAGTCCTCTCACACGCAAGCACAGTCCTCAGACTGAGTCCACTCTCACACCTAAGAACAGTCCTCAGACTAATCCACTCTCACACCAAGACCAGTCCTCAGACTAGAGTCACTCTCAACACCGAAGACATTCTGCCTCAGACTAGATCACTCTCAAGCCAAAGACAGTCCTCTAGACTAAGAGTCACTCTCACACCAAGACAGTCCTCAGACTGAGAGTCACTCTCACACCAAGACAGTCCTCAGACTAGAGTCACTCTCACACCAAAGACAGTCATCAGACTAGAGTCACTCTCACACCAAGACAGTCATCAGACTAGAGTCACTCTCACACCAAGACAGTCATCAGACTAGAGTCACTCTCACACCAAGACAGTCATCAGACTAGAGTCACTCTCACACCAAGACAGTCCTCAGACTAGAGTCACTCTCACACCAAGACAGTCCTCAGACTAGAGTCACTCTCACACCAAGACAGTCATCAGACTAGAGTCACTCTCACACCAAGACAGTCCTCAGACTAGAGTCACTCTCACACCGACCAAAGACAGTCATCAAGACTAGAGTCACTCTCACACCAAGACAGTCCTCAGACTAGAGTCACTCTCACACCAAGACAGTCATCAGACTAGAGTCACTCTCACACCAAGACAGTCATCAGACTAGAGTCACTCTCACACCAAGACAGTCCTCAGACTAGAATCACTCTGACACCAAGACAGTCCTCAGACTAGTGCTTGGGTGCTTGTTTGCCCATGCATCTTATTTCAACTGAAGAGATGTACTTAAGTAGCACCCTTCAAAACAGAGTGCTTTACAAATGTAGGAATACAAAAACACATTTAAATTGACAATCAAGAAAAGAAATGTGAAAATAAGATAGATAAGGTAAGATAGAACTTCATTCATACTGAAGAACAGCTGCTAGCTAACAAGTAAAAGGAGCCGGGTGGTGTGTACCTGCTCCTCGTAGATCTTCTCCCTGCGGTTAGCCACCTCGTTGCGGATCACTGTGCCGATGTACTCGATCACCATGGTGTGCTTCTCCAGGTCCTTGGCGGCGTACAACCCCAGCCCCTGGATGCGCGAGCGGGCCAAGTACACGTTGTTCTTCCACTCAGTCCTCAGCCGGCGGTACTGGGAAGACTTGGAGTGGACGAACTGCTTGCTGTAGGGAGTATTGGTCTCCCCGGTGAAGGTGCTCTGGTAGGCCTTCGACATGCTTGTGCTGTTCAGGGTGTGAGGCCTGCAGAGAAAGCACATAAACATCTATAAATATAATGTGTTCCTCACGGTTAGCCATGCCTCCACCATGGGTCCATCATTGAATGGTATGGTATTGGCATGGTATGGGTAATGCATGGTATGGGTAAGGCATGGTATGGGTAATGCATGGTATGGGTAAGGCATGGTATGGGTAAGGCATGGTATGGGTAATGTATGGTATGGGTAATGCATGGTATTGGTAAGGCATGGTATGGGTAAGGCATGGTATGGGTAAGACATGGTATGGGTAAGGCATGGTATGGGTAATGCATGGTATGGGTAATGCATGGTATGGGTAAGGCATGGTATTGGTAAGGCATGGTATGGGTAATGTATGGTATGGGTAATGCATGGTATTGGTAAGGCATGGTATTGGTAATGCATGGTATTGGTAAGGCATGGTATTGGTAAGGCATGGTATGGGTAATGCATGGTATTGGTAAGGCATGGTATTGGTAATGTATTGGTAAGGCATGGTATTGGTAATGTATTGGTAAGGCATGGTATTTGTATGGTATAGTTATTGGTAAGGCATGGTATTGGTAATGTATTGGTATGGTATTGGTAAGGCATGGTATTTGTATGGTATAGTTATTGGTAAGGCATGGTATTGGTAATGTATTGGTATGGTATTGGTAAGGCATGGTATTTGTATGGTATAGTTATTGGTAAGGCATGGTATTGGTAATGTATTGGTATGGTATTGGTAAGGCATGGTATTGGTAATGTATTGGTATGGTATTGGTAAGGCATGGTATTTGTATGGTATAGTTATTGGTAAGGCATGGTATTGGTAAGACATGGTATTGGTAAGGCATGGTATTGGTAATGTATTGGTATGGTATTGGTAAGACATGGTATTGGTAATGTATTGGTATGGTATTGGTAAGACATGGTATTGGTAATGTATTGGTATGGTATTGGTAAGGCATGGTATTTGTATGGTATAGTTATTGGTATGGCATGGTATTGGTAAGACATGCTATTGGTAAGGCATGGTATTGGTAAGACATGGTATTGGTAATGTATTGGTATGGTATTGGTAAGACATGGTATTGGTAATGTATTGGTATGGTATTGGTAAGGCATGGTATTTGTATGGTATAGTTATTGGTATGGCATGGTATTGGTAAGGCATGGTATTGGTAAGACATGCTATTGGTAAGGCATGGTATTGGTAAGACATGGTATTGGTAATGTATTGGTATGGTATTGGTAAGGCATGGTATTGGTAATGTATTGGTAAGGCATGGTATTGGTAATGTATTGGTATGGTATTGGTAATGTATTGGTATGGTATTGGTAAGGCATGGTATTTGTATGGCATGGTATTGGTATGGCATGGTATTGGTATGCTATTGGTAAGGCATGGTATTTGTATGGTATAGGTATTTGTAAGGCATGGTATTGGTAAGACATGGTATTGGTATGGCATGGTATTTGTATGGCATGGTATTGGTATGCTATTGGTAAGGCATGGTATTTGTATGGTATAGGTATTGGTAAGGCATGGTATTGGTAAGACATGGTATTGGTAAGACATGGTATTGGTAAGACATGGTATTGGTAAGGCATGGTATTGGTAAGACATGGTATTGGTAAGACATGGTATTGGTAAGGCATGGTATTGGTAAGACATGGTATTGGTAAGACATGGTATTTAGAGCCCTGCAATGGAGCCCGAGGCCCGGGGGGCCCGAAAGCCCGACAGCCCGAGGGTCGGGCCTCGGGCCAATTATCCCATCATTAGCTCGGATGCGGGCCGGGCTCAGGCTTTTTTTTTTCTCTCTCTCAATTAAATTAAATTAAATTAAATTCAAAGAGGCTTTATTACCAGCAGCAGCAGTGAGCGTGCGTTCAGCGCCGCTGGAAGAGTAATAGAGGAGAGGAGGACTGGACTGGCCCCTGAAACCGTGGATGCGATTATTTTCCTTCATGATGCAAAGTGACTTAAAAAGACATGTTGCCATGTTAAGCGGCTGACTGTTTTTGTGTGATTGGACGTTTTTTTATTATTATCATGGGCGTAGAATTTAGTGGGGACGCTGGGGACATGTCCCCACCAATATCCACACCTCACGGTTGCGTAATTGCGCATCCTTGACGCAATATCTGTGATGTCCACACCAATGTCCAAAACACAAATACGCCCTTGATTATTATTATTCTTGGAATGGCCTGTTTTGGTCAATTTTATTTTAGTCAAGGCTTACTCGGGTAAGACAAGCTGTTTTCTCTGTTAATAATAGCGTAACTGTTTCTCCGCACTTCCGTGTGCTTATTGTTCCAATGGTTTTTATAGGCTACGTTTAATAATAAACACTGATACGCTTTAAGTGTTGAGTTGTTTTTTGTAGCCTATTCACTGGGATATCATTTGTAGTAGCCTATTCAACATTGATCTGATATGTAGCCAATGGATCAACTGTTAATCGCCGCGCAGCTGCTCGTCACTCACTTCAGAAAATAAAAGAAAATATTTAACTGCCTACAAAATGCTTCAAACATTTTCCTAAAATAACTTCAAATTGAAATGTAACTAAATATAACCACTTATGCCATTTAAAGTGCTCAAATAAGATCGGAAGTCTATAACTAGACTTGTCGCATCTGGGCAACAAGTCTAGTTTGCGACATTAGTCGCAAATATGGGAGGTTAAAAAAATGTCGGGCTTAATTCGGGCCTGAGAGTTCTAATAATGTGGCGGGCCGGGCCGGGCCGGGGCCTACTTTCCAGGCCCGCGCAGTCCTCTAATGGTATTGGTAAGGCATGGTATTGGTAATGTATTGGTAAGGCATGGTATTTGTATGGTATAGTTATTGGTAAGACATGGTATTGGTAAGGCATGGTATTGGTAATGTATTGGTATGGTATTGGTAAGGCATGGTATTGGTAATGTATTGGTAAGGCATGGTATTTGTATGGTATAGTTATTGGTAAGGCATGGTATTGGTAATGTATTGGTATGGTATTGGTAAGGCATGGTATTGGTAATGTATTGGTATGGTATTGGTAAGGCATGGTATTTGTATGGTATAGTTATTGGTGAGGCATGGTATTGGTAAGACATGGTATTGGTAAGACATGGTATTGGTAATGTATTGGTATGGTATTGGTAAGACATGGTATTGGTAATGTATTGGTATGGTATTGGTAATGTATTGGTATGGCATGGTATTGGTAATGTATTGGTATGGCATGGTATTGGTATGGCATTGGTAAGGCATGGTATTTGTATGGTATAGTTATTGGTAAGGCATGGTATTGGTAAGACATGGTATTGGTAAGGCATGGTATTGGTAAGGCATGGTATTGGTAAGACATGGTATTGGTAATGTATTGGTATGGTATTGGTAAGGCATGGTATTGGTAATGTATTGGTATGGTATTGGTAAGGCATGGTATTTGTATGGTATAGTTATTGGTAAGGCATGGTATTGGTAAATGTATTGGTATGGTATTGGTAAGGCATGGTATTGGTAATGTATTGGTATGGGTATGGTAAGGCATGGTATTGTAATGGCTGATAGTTTATGTGGTAAGGCATGGTATTGGTAAGACATCGGTATTGGGTAAGGACCAATGCGTATTGGTAATGTATTGGTATGGTATTGGTAAGAACATGGTCCATTGGTAAATGGTAATTGGGTATGGGATTGGTAAGACATGGGTATTGGTAATGTATTGGGTATGGCATGGTATTGGTAATGCATGGTATGGTAGGCATGGTTTGTGTATGGTATACGTTATTGGTAAGGCAGGTATGGTAAGACATGTGTATTGGTAAGACATGGTAATTGGTAAGGCAATGGAATTGTAGGCCATGTATTGGTAACGCATGGTATTTGTTATGGTATAGTACTTGGTAAGGCATGGTATTGGTAAGCAATGTATTTGGTAAGGCATGGTCTTGTATGGTATAGTTATTGGTAAGGCATGTATTTGGTAAGACATGTATTGGTAAGGCATGGTATTGGTAAGGCATGGGTATTGGTAAGACATGGTATTGGTAAGGCATGGTATTGGTAATGTATTGGTAATGGTATTGGTAGGCATGGTATTGGTATGGTATTGGTAAGGCATGTATTTGTATGGTATAGTTATGGTAAGGCATGGTATTGGTAATGTACTTGGCATGGTATTGGTAATGTATTGGATGGTATTGGTAAGGCATGGTATTGGTAATGTATTGGCATGGTATGGTATGGCATGGGTATTGGTAAGGCATGGTATTGTAATGATATGTTATGGTAAGGCATGGTATTGGTAAGGCATGGTATTTGGTAAGACATGGTATTGGTAAGACATGGTTATTGGTAATGTATTGGTATTGGTATTGGTAATGGCATGGTATTGGTAATGTATTGGTATGCTATTGGTAAGGCATGGTATTTGTATGGTATTGTTATTGGTAAGGCATGGTATTGGTAAGACATGGTATTGGTAAGGTATTGGTAAGGCATGGTATTGGTATGGTATTGTTATTGATAAGGCATGGTATTGGTAAGGTATTGGTAAGGCATGGTATTGGTATGGTATTGTTATTGATAAGGCATGGTATTGGTAAGGTATTGGTAAGGCATGGTATTGGTATGGTATTGTTATTGATAAGGCATGGTATTGGTAAGGCATGGTATTGGTATGGTATTGTTATTGATAAGGCATGGTATTGGTAAGGTATTGGTAAGGGCCATGGTATTGGTATGGTATTGTTATTGATAAGGCATGGTATTGGTAAGGCATGGTATTGGTATGGTATTGTTATTGATAAGGCATGGTATTGGTAAGGCATGGTATTGGTAAGGTATTGATAAGGCATGGTATTGGTAAGGTATTGGTAAGGCATGGTATTGGTAAGGTATTGGTAAGGCATGGTATTGGTAAGGCATGGTATTGGTATGGTATTGTTAAGGCATTGATAAGGCATGGTATTGGTAAGGTATTGTTATTGGCAAGGTATTGGTATTGCTTTCACCTCTTGCAGTGGGAGGGCACCTTGGCCTCGGAGCGGGCGCAGCCGCTGGGGTTGACCATTAGGGGGAGCTCCATCAGAGGGTGGCGGCCATAGCGGAACTGGTAGTTCTGACAGCTCTCCACTCCAGGCAGCTGAGAAGGTTAAAACACAACATAGTAAACTCCTCCCTAAACACCGTTCTTCAAGATGTGACGGGATACCTGCAACACAGGGGATTCTTACCGATTCAGTAATGCGCATGACAGCGTGGATGGTCAAACCGTACATTTCCTCTCCCTTGACACGGTCGGAGAAAAGCTTCAACATGGCCGACTCATCCCGCAACTTTGCCACCTGTTGAACCACTCTGTCCCAGATGCCTGCAAAGAAAGATGACAATGTAAAAATAGAGTCATGTCGAGCAACAGTGATTCTTGCAGTCCGTGCAAGACGAGGTGTGGAGGTCTTACCCTCTGGGGTGGTGTCACTGTAGTGCAGGTCCTCCATGCCGGGCTCCAGGACACGCACCTCGAAGAAGGGCAGGCTGTCCTGCTCGTTGATGCGGCAGCGGTAGCGGCATCGCTTGTTGGGAACACGCGTACTCCAGTAGATGCGTGTGGCCTCGTAGCCCACGGGGAAGATGGCGGTGGGAGAGTGGAAATTGGACATCTGGGAGGGCAGCAGCTGGCCCACCGAGTGGAAAATGAGACCTCCGACGCGGAACAGGTGGATGCGGTCGCCGCGCTGCAGGATACTGGCGATCTGCTTGACCTCATCGCGTTCGATGTAGACGCGGCGGTAGACTGAGAAGCTGCCCAGCTCCTCCTCGCTGGGGCCCTTGAGCTTGTGCTGCGTGCAGAGCATGGTCTTGTCCTTGAAGAACATGCATCGGGCGCGCGCAGCACAGGCGAAGTGGAAGACGTTGGGGCAGCGGAGCCGGTTACAGCCACTGGTGGCGCCTGTCTTCTGGCAGTAGGCACAGAGGGTGCGCAGGCCACGACGCAGCGCCACCTCCACGTTGATGAGGGCACCGCCCTGAGTCTCGTACACCTCCGTGGACCACAGCGCACAGTTGAGGTGCACCCACAGGTCCACATCGATGTTGAGCAGGCGTGCCGGGCCGTCGGTGGCGCCGTCGCCCTCTTCATGACAGAAGCAGCACTTCCGCTTGTCCCGTGGCAACCGGTCGGGCCTCAGGGCCACGCGCAAGCGGTCCATCAGCTCCGACACCTCGCGGTGGTTCTCCTTCTTGGAGCCACCCTTGCGGATGGTGATGACGATCTGGAGCCGCTTCCAGCGCACGCCCTTCCACTTCTTGAGCCGGGGCTGCACCACCGCCTCGTCGGGTGAGAAGGGCCGACGCTGCTTGAAGGGCTTGGCAGTCTCCACCTCCATGGCATCGTCTGAATTCCCAGGGGTCTGTGCGAGCTCCTCGGCAGGCTCCTCTTTAGTTGCTTGAGTGTCTTCGCTGGGGGCCACGGGGTCAGACGTTTCCTCTGGAGCATCGACTTGCCGGGCCACAGTCTCCTGCTCTGCCTCAGTCTTGATCTGAACTGCAGGGGGGCTGGGGGGGGGCTTGGGTACTACCGGAGCCTCCTCCACCGGAGCCTCCTCCACCTGAGCTTCCTCCACCTGAGCTTCCTCCACCTGAGCTTCCTCCACCTGAGCTTCCTCCACCGGAGCCTCTTCCACCGGAGCGGGGCCTGAGAGGGGAGGTGGAGGCGAGGGGGAAGGGGGTGGAGACTCGTCCACTGGTATGACGGGGAGGTGGCGCACATCCAGGTCATTTACATTGGTGGTGTAGCAGTGCTGTGCAGGTTTGTCCTCGTGCTCCGAGAACTCCTGGGACACAAAGTTGTGCAGGTGAGATGGAAGCTCTGGGTCTGGAGTACATCACATACATGAATCAGATCTACAGTCAGCCAATGGCTCACCTGCTTGATGAGTGAGAGGACGTCCACCTGCTTCTTGAGGGTACAGCCTGGTAGCGTCACATCAAACTGCCTCAGCCACTCGTCCTCGCTGGCGGACGGGCCGTCCTTCATACTTCCATCCCCTAAAGACAAAAAACATCAACTTAACATTTCAGTCACTGGACTGTTGACCCCCAGGGGGCGAGTCTCCCCCCCGGGGGACCTGTACACTTCCAGTGTATAGTGTTCTTTCACCCGCCCCCCCACCCCATGTACCTGGCCCAGCGATGGCAGGTGTTGCAGGGCTCGGAGGGAAGGTGACCTCATAGGACCCGGGCATCCGCATGTGAAGAAGTTGAGCCATGGCCAGCATCATGTGGTTCAGGTTCTAGACAACACAACAGCATCACGTGGTTCAGGTTCTAGACAACACAACAGCATCACGTGGTTCAGGTTCTAGACAACACAACAGCATCATGTGGTTCAGGTTCTAGACAACAGCATCACGTGGTTCAGGTTCTAGACAACACAACAGCATCACGTGGTTCAGGTTCTAGACAACACAACAGCATCACGTGGTTCAGGTTCTAGACAACACAACAGCATCACGTGGTTCAGGTTCTAGACAACAGCATCACGTGGTTCAGGTTCTTAGACAACAGCATCACGTGGTTCAGGTTCTAGACAACACAACAGCATCACGTGGTTCAGGTTCTAGACAACACAACAGCATCACGTGGTTCAGGTTCTAGACAACACAACAGCATCATGTGGTTCAGGTTCTAGACAACACAACAGCATCATGTGGTTCAGGTTCTAGACAACACAACAGCATCACGTGGTTCAGGTTCTAGACAACACAACAGCATCATGTGGTTCAGGTTCTAGACAACAGCATCACGTGGTTCAGGTTCTAGACAACACAACAGCATCACGTGGTTCAGGTTCTAGACAACAGCATCACGTGGTTCAGGTTCTTAGACAACAGCATCACGTGGTTCAGGTTCTAGACAACACAACAGCATCACGTGGTTCAGGTTCTAGACAACACAACAGCATCACGTGGTTCAGGTTCTAGACAACACAACAGCATCACGTGGTTCAGGTTCTAGACAACACAACAGCATCATGTGGTTCAGGTTCTAGACAACACAACAGCATCACGTGGTTCAGGTTCTAGACAACACAACAGCATCATGTGGTTCAGGTTCTAGACAACAGCATCACGTGGTTCAGGTTCTAGACAACACAACAGCATCACATGGTTCAGGTTCTAGACAACAGCATCACGTGGTTCAGGTTCTTAGACAACAGCATCACGTGGTTCAGGTTCTAGACAACAGCATCACGTGGTTCAGGTTCTTAGACAACAGCATCACGTGGTTCAGGTTCTAGACAACAACAGCATCACGTAGTTCAGGTTCTAGACAACAACAGCATCACGTGGTTCAGGTTCTAGACAACAGCAGCATCACGCGGTTCAGGTTCTAGACAACACAACAGCATCACGTGGTTCAGGTTCTAGACAACACAACAGCATCACACGGTTCAGGTTCTAGACAACACAACAGCATCACGTGGTTCAGGTTCTAGACAACACAACAGCATCACGTGGTTCAGGTTCTAGACAACACAACAGCATCACGTGGTTCAGGTTCTAGACAACACAACAGCATCATGTGGTTCAGGTTCTAGACAACACAACAGCATCACGTGGTTCAGGTTCTAGACAACAGCATCACGTGGTTCAGGTTCTAGACAACACAACAGCATCACGTGGTTCAGGTTCTAGACAACAGCAGCATCACGTGGTTCAGGTTCTAGACAACAGCAGCATCACGTGGTTCAGGTTCTAGACAACACAACAGCATCACGTGGTTCAGGTTCTAGACAACACAACAGCATCACGTGGTTCAGGTTCTAGACAACACAACAGCATCACGTGGTTCAGGTTCTTAGACAACAGCATCATGTGGTTCAGGTTCTAGACAACACAACAGCATCACGTGGTTCAGGTTCTTAGACAACAGCATCACGTGGTTCAGGTTCTAGACAACAGCATCACGTGGTTCAGGTTCTTAGACAACAGCATCACGTGGTTCAGGTTCTAGACAACAGCAGCATCACGCAGTTCAGGTTCTAGACAACACAACAGCATCACGTGGTTCAGGTTCTCGACAACACAACAGCGTCACGTGGTTCAGGTTCTAGACAACAGCAGCATCACGCGGTTCAGGTTCTAGACAACACAACAGCATCACGTGGTTCAGGTTCTAGACAACAGCAGCATCACGCGGTTCAGGTTCTAGACAACACAACAGCATCACGTGGTTCAGGTTCTCGACAACACAACAGCGTCACGTGGTTCAGGTTCTAGACAACACAACAGCATCATGTGGTTCAGGTTCTAGACAACAGCATCACGTGGTTCAGGTTCTAGACAACACAACAGCATCACGTGGTTCAGGTTCTAGACAACACAACAGCATCATGTGGTTCAGGTTCTAGACAACACAACAGCATCACGTGGTTCAGGTTCTAGACAACACAACAGCATCACGTGGTTCAGTTTCTAGACAACACAACAGCATCATGTGGTTCAGGTTCTAGACAACACAACAGCATCACGTGGTTCAGGTTCTTAGACAACAGCATCACGTGGTTCAGGTTCTAGACAACACAACAGCATCACGTGGTTCAGGTTCTAGACAACACAACAGCATCACGTGGTTCAGGTTCTAGACAACACAACAGCATCATGTGGTTCAGGTTCTAGACAACACAACAGCATCACGTGGTTCAGGTTCTTAGACAACAGCATCACGTGGTTCAGGTTCTAGACAACACAACAGCATCACGTGGTTCAGGTTCTAGACAACACAACAGCATCACGTGGTTCAGGTTCTAGACAACACAACAGCATCACGTGGTTCAGGTTCTAGACAACAACAGCATCACGTGGTTCAGGTTCTAGACAACAGCAGCATCACGCGGTTCAGGTTCTAGACAACACAACAGCATCACGTGGTTCAGGTTCTAGACAACACAACAGCATCACGCGGTTCAGGTTCTAGACAACACAACAGCATCACGTGGTTCAGGTTCTAGACAACACAACAGCATCACGTGGTTCAGGTTCTAGACAACACAACAGCATCACGTGGTTCAGGTTCTAGACAACACAACAGCATCACGTGGTTCAGGTTCTAGACAACAGCATCATGTGGTTCAGGTTCTAGACAACACAACAGCATCACGTGGTTCAGGTTCTAGACAACACAACAGCATCACGTGGTTCAGGTTCTAGACAACACAACAGCATCACGTGGTTCAGGTTCTAGACAACACAACAGCATCACGTGGTTCAGGTTCTAGACAACACAACAGCATCACGTGGTTCAGGTTCTAGACAACACAACAGCATCACGTGGTTCAGGTTCTAGACAACACAACAGCATCACGCGGTTCAGGTTCTAGACAACACAACAGCATCACGTGGTTCAGGTTCTAGACAACATCAAAGCCTCATCTGTAATGAGAGCATGAGGCTGCACCATCCTACCTTGGCTGCAGCAGAGGACAGCATGAAGGTGACAGAGACCTCGTTGTTTTTGGAGTTGTGATTCGATGTGGAAACGGTCTTGCAGTCTGTGGCCTCAAATGGTTTGCTCTCAGGAAACACTGCAAAGAAACATGAGAGCATGAGGAAGCAAACCTCAGTTTTACAACTTAATCTAAAGCCTTTTCACACATTGCAACTGCAATAATTGATTTTTATGACAACACAAAATGTAACACTATATAAACACACACAAGGATCTAGGTCATATTTGATCAATGAATCGCCAAAGATAAACTTCTCCCGAGGGACACTGGTGTTGGTTGTGTCCAGGGTGCAGTGGGTCTGTACCTGGGATGGCGGTGCGTGGGATCAGAGGGATGATGGGCGAGATGGCCCGCTCCGTCTCCTCCTCTTTGGGCTCGCGGAGGTGCGGGAAGCGGGCGGTGGCGTCGCCCATGCTGCTCTCGGGGGAAGACGCCTGGATGATGCTCTCCGACGCATCCTCCTCGTCACTCTCCATCCTGGGGCCAACATGACACATGATTAGAGATGTTCCGTTACCCATTGCAGGATCGGAACATCTCTACACATGATAAGCCATGTGTGTATAGCCAACGCCTTTTACTCCGAAAACCATGGAAACATGTTGTGGAGTGTGTGTGGTTGGTGGCAGGTTTAAGCAGCCTCACCTGGCCCAGGTCAGGCTGATTGGTCTAGGGTTGGGTGGGGCTGCACACATGTGGTGCAGTAAAGACCTACATGGTCAAGTCAGCCATCAGCAGACACACTCAGGAGAGTGCTAGCATGCTAGCTGCCTGTCCATTCATTTCTACAAACTCTACTGCAATAAACCGGATTATTCACCATCCTGCCTGTGTCCTGTATTGGAGGAACCCTGAAAAGCCCCATTAGTGGTGTTGGAGTTCAGGCTCTTCAACGCTACGTTGGGCTAATAGCGACTCTGAAAGCTGATCATGTGTTGACCACCAGCGGGATGAGAGCTTTACAAACCTGATGTCTTCATTCTGGTTGTGCGGTGGAGTGGGCAAAGCAGCTAGAATGTCCACGCTCTTCACCTCTTGACTAACAGGATCTAGAAAAAGAAAGTAAATATAAATAACCACACTGGCTCTATAGAATAGAATAGAATAGAATAGAATAGAACTTTATTAATCCCGAAGGAAATTCTTGTGCCAGGTTGCATAGCGATACAGTACAAAACCACAGATTGATAAATAACTATGACATATTATATGGACTGTATGCTTACAAGACAAATAGTGGAGGCCATTTGTGTTACCCATTGTGTCTTCCGTGGTCGCCGTCTGCTTGGGAGCGCCAGACAGCTCTTCCACAGCTGTCACCCCATTGGGCAGCTTGTGCTGCACCGAGGGGGGTGGTGTTGGGGGCAAGGAGGAAGGAGGTGTTGGTGGGTTGCTCAGATTACTCTGGAAAGAGAGAACACAAAATAGTGGTTATTCCAGGACCATTAATGGATGGGTCTGTGTTGTACTATGGGGTCTCTGCTGTATTGTGGTGGACTGTGGACTATAGGGTCCCTGCATTGTGGTGTACTATAGTGTACTATGGGGTCTCCGTTCTATTATGGGGTCTCTGTTATGGTGTACTATTGTTTACTATCGTGTACTATGGTGTACTGTGCGGTCTAAGGTGTATTATGGTGTACTATATGGTCTCAGTTCTATGGTGTTACCTTGGTGAGCAGCTGAGAGTAGTAGTCTGGGATGTTGTCCAACACAGCGTTTCCAAAGGAGCCTTTGAGCGGTGCCTTGCCATTGGCTGAGCTGCTGCCAAAGGGGGCAAACAGGTCGAGGCTAGCGGTAATGGAAGGCTCCATTAGAGGCAGCAGAGAGAGGCCCTGGAAGGGGGACCATCGTTAGTTTGACAGTTATACAAGTTCCAATGAAGTGAGGAAATCATTGCCATCTATTCTACAAACCTGTTTCAGTTGTTTCATGAGGGCTTCAGCACTCTTTCCAACTTCCTCCTTTTTGTTCTTTTTCCGAGCGTTGGGCCCTCGCTCCCCTGTGGGCTTGTTGGTGCGCTTGGCCTTGGCCATAGGAGCCTTTTTGGTGATGGACTGCAAGTCCTGCAACAATAAAGAAGCCCTGTTACTCGAGGTAGATACCGTATATGTGATATAAGATAGGAGGGGAAAGGTTCCTTATGAATGAGCTCACCTCCATGTTGCGTGGGGTTCCTTGGAGTTTCTGCTCCAGCATGGCCAGCTTGTTGTTGATGTGGCCGTTGATCTCGTTATGAATTCCTTCGGTGGGCCGCTGAGCAGCCAGCTGAAGGTTCTTGGTTCTGAGAAGTTTCTGGAGAAGCTGCTGTCCCGTCTCTGACCTGGCCTGAGCGGCCTGGTCACCACCCAAGTTCTCTGCATTTGTGAAGCCACAGTTTATGAGTTCCCCGACTGCTTCCCTCTTTATAGCCCCGGGGAGAGCCTCCGCAGCTGACTTGCCATCACACTGCACTTCCCTGGGTTCCTGCTTGATGTTCTGGAGAGTCATTCTACACAGGTCCCCGTCCCTGGAGCCGGGTTGAGTCGCATGGACCCCGGGCGCCTTTTGTTGGAGATGTTGCTGCATACGCTCATCCTGCTGTGGTCCGTTGACAGGAACCGAGGAGGTCTGGGGCATTTCATTCCCAGAGGCGTGAGGCTCTGCTTTTAGCCCTTGGTAATGATGTGGACTCTTGGCACCAGGAGACCGGAGTGGTGAGGCTCTGATTTGGTTATAAGGACTCCCTCTCCCAGCTCCGCCTTCAGCTAGTGAGGGGGAAGGAACGTGGGTGGAATGAGGCGTTCCTGGAGTGGCAGGGCTATTGTCCATTCTCTGGACAGTGGATCCTCTTGGAGAACCTGCATGGGATGGGGAGCCTGGCATGCGGCCTGCTGCGGCCACCATGTGAGCCTGCTGCTGACTGGGAGTGGGTGGACGCATTCCCATAGCCTGAGCCATGGCATGGCGCTGTGGGTCTCCAGGAGAGTTTGGGAGGGATTGGTGCGGAGACATGGGCCTCACCATACGACTTTGGTCCATTGGCGAACCTACCATTGGCATTTGACCTCTGATCATCTGCTGCTGCATCATCTGCCCCACTTGTAGTTGCTGTTGCCCCTGGACCATCATGCCCTGCTGCATCTGAGGAGGCATCCCAGGCTGTTGTCCCAGCATGCCTGGCTGTTGAGGACCCCCTGCTCCTGGTTTCCCCACAGCAGCGAAATGCATCTGCTGTCCTTCCATACTTGCCATCCGCTGCCCCACTTGTTGGACCTGGCCCGGGGCCATCTGAGGCCTCATTTGACCTGGTTGTCCCTGGGCAGACATCCTCATCATCTGGCCTTGCTGCAGCTGTCGCTGGGTGATCATTGCCTGAATATGTTGGATCTGCTGGTTTGGGGGAAGATTACGGAGCTGAGGGTTCTGAGCAATGATAGCCTGGATGTTGATGGGCATGCGGATCTGGCCTGTGGGAACCCCTGGTCTCTGGACCATTATGCCCGGCTGCTGTGCTCTCATCATGCCCATCATTGCCTGCTGCTTTTGCTGCTGTGACATCAGGGCCTGCTGCTGTGGACTGGGATGACCCATCATAGCAGGCTGGGGTTGTATTTGACCTGTGTTGTGACCCATTACATTCTGCAACTGGCCCATCCCTTCATGTTGCAGGGTGCTGGGATCTTGAGACTGCTGTGGGACATTCTGAACATCCATCTGCTGCCGCTCCTGCTTGATCGTGACCAAAGCAGACTGTGGTTGCACATGAGAAGACATGCCAGCTTGGTGGTTCACCACCAAACCTGGTTGCTGCTGAGCATTTGGTGGTTGATTCTGAACCGTATACGCAGGATTTTGCTGTTGTTGTGCCAATTCAATGTGTTGTTCTCCAGCAGAGCCTTGTTGAGCCATTGGATTGGGAGTAGAAGGCCCGCTCTGCTGTGTTGGGGTTCTGGGAGCCTGGCTAAGGATCGTCTTTTCCTTGAGGCCTGGGTTCTGTGCGTCTTGTTGGAAGGCCTGTTGGGGACCCTCTGAACTGGCCTGATGTTGGGGAGCGGTGCTTCCTGCAGAAGGGGATGAGCCCATTTGTGGCACGGAAGGTTGGGTGGTTCCCTGCTCTTGGTTTGGCTGATTGATCAGGCCTTGTGACTGCTGTCTCTTCTGTGCCATCTGTTGCTGCTGCATCTGCTGCTGGGATATCATGCGCTGGGCTAAAACGTTCTGCTGTTGTGGAGTCAGCTGGGCCTGTGGACCCCTGACACCCGGGTGACCTGGAGCTACAACGATTCCTTGTGGACCCATCAGTAGCTGTGGCCTTTGTTGTTGCTGAGATGGCCCAACAGGCTGATTACCCATCATCCCAGCCTGAGCTGACATCATAGCCGGAGGCTGGCCCACCGTGTTTTGTGGCAGCTGGGGAACTGGCTGGCCTCCAACCATTCCCTGAGGAACTTGCACCATGCCCTGCTGGTTGGCCTGGTCCAGCGGCATCCCCTGTTGAATATTTGGCTGTTGTTGTGGAGCCATGAGTGTGTTCCCCATCATCCCAGTTTGTGGCTGCGGCAGCATACCGGGTTGTTGCCCGGGATGAGGCATCATACCGGGTTGTTGACCTGGATGTGACATTGGATGCTGGCCCATCATTGCCTGTTGCTGCTGGAGTTTAGCCATCTGCATCCGATGTTGAAGTTGTCTATCTTGGAGAAGACGTGGGTCTGTGCCCTGCATTCCAGGCCCCTGAGGGAAAAAGCTTGCAGGAGTGGCCGGGGGACCTGGCAGCCTGGGACCCAGAGCTCCAGGGTTCTGGGGTTGGGCGCCAGCCATGAACGGCTGCCCCTGGGGCATCCTCACTGGCATGCCCCCTTGAGGCATCATGCCAGGTGGCTGGCCCATCATCATCTGGCCAGGCATCTTGGAGAGCATGTGAGGAGGGGCCAGTGGAGAAGGGCTTGGCTTCAATAAACCAGAGCCTTGCTGGTGTTGCTGCTGCTTGCTTCTGTACTCCGCTATGAGATTGGTGTGCTCCTTCTGTTGCTTGCGGACCTAGAAGACATTGTTTAAGGACATTTTAATTCAAATGTAATGCGTTTCTAGATCCACTAGCCCTTATATTGTATTACTAATATAATAGTTTGTTTGAATGAGTCATGGGCCCCTGGCTCGCCGGGTTCCTCTTAATACCTGGTCAAGCTGTTTCTGGATCTTGCTCTGTTCTTCTGTAACCAGTTTGAGTTTCTCTGCGTCAGCCTCGGCGAACTCCCTCCCAGCCTTCTTGGCCGTGCGCTGCTTGGCACAGAGGGCCTTGCGGGACTTGCGGTGAGCGCCAATCTGTTCTTCCAAGAACTTCAACTGCATCTGGAGGAGCTGCTGGGTGTGGAGAAGCCACTCCTCATACTGGTGCTGCTCGGCATCATCTGAAACAAAGGAGGGGATAGACATGACCATCCAGACAACCTGATCCACTGACAAGTTCTCCATCAGTGGATCATAAAGTCTTGGGAGGTGATGATAATAACTGTATAATAACATACTGATTATCCCTTGAACAAACTGCGGAGGATTGGGTCTTGTCTGGAGAGGGGTGCTGGTTCCTCCCTCCTAGATAACAAAATAAAACAGTGAGAACACAAAGAGAACATTCTTTATGTGTACACTAATGTTCAACATACCTTGGAGGATCCAGGTAGAGCCTGTCCATGAGGATCAGACCCTGGGGCTGAGGCCAGCCTCTGGGCCAGCAGAGAAACCTGTTGTCTAAGAAAAACAAAACCCACAAGGTTTAATGGGGTATCATCAGCTGGATACCAGGGATGCCCCCTGAGAAGAGTCTTAGTCAAAGTTTCCAACCAAGTCGGATGTCAGTATTGTTGACACATTCAGAATCAGGCAGCTTGCTTTGTGCGCATGCTTGTAAAATATGCATATATACTAGTTTAGCATTTTTCTAAAGTGTAGCACAGTGTTAACAATATTACTTATAACATTCAGTCAGCCCTGGAATTCAAACTATTTTCTAATGCCCCAAAAATATGCAGACAATTGATCAACCGATATATTCCAACATTAGCATTTTAGGATTCAAAGCAGTGAAACTTCAGCATAGAGCGGCATAGGTATGTAGTAGGATACTACAGGTACATCGTGGTATATAGTGGGATAGTACAGGTATATAATGGTATACAAGAGGTATATAGAGGTATACTACAGGTATATTGTGGTATACAAGTTGTATATCGTGGTATATAGTGGTATACTACAGGTATTCAAGGGGTATATAGTGGTATGCTATAGGTAGAGCTGTGAATCTTCACTGGCCTCACGATTCGATTACGATTCAGCTGTCCACGATTCGATTCGACGATGCATCTTGATGCATCTCGATGCAGCTCAATAACCACAACCTCTTTTTCAGAGCGCTTCTCACGTGTTTCTTCTAGCGCTTCCACATTCCTTCGTTGTGACGTCACACTAGCGCAGGGGTGGCGAAGAGACAATTTTTTTACTGTGTTACTGCAAAGAGCCACATCATACACACATGAACATCTCCCCATCTCTTCCTCTCATACACACATGAACATCTCCCATCTCTTCCTCTCACACACACATGAACATCTCCCATCTCTTCCTCTCACACACACATGAACATCTCCCCATCTCTTCCTCTCACACACACATGAACATCTCCCATCTCTTCCTCTCATACACACATGAACATCTCCCATCTCTTCCTCTCATACACACATGAACATCTCCCATCTCTTCCTCTCACACACACATGAACATCTCCCCATCTCTTCCTCTCACACACACATGAACATCTCCCATCTCTTCCTCTCATACACACATGAACATCTCCCATCTCTTCCTCTCACTACACACATGAACATCTCCATCTCTTCTCTCACACACACATGAACATCTCCCATCTCTTCCTCTCATACACACATGAATCTCCCACTTTCTACACACATGAACATCTCCCATCTCTTCTCTCACACACATGAACATCCCATCCTCCTCTCATCAACATGACATCTCCCATCTCTTCCTCTCTAACCTGCATCCCCATCTCTCTCTCAACACACATGAACATCTCCCATCTCTTCCTCTCTCATACATCACACACATGAAACATCTCTTCCTACCCATCTCCCATCTCTTCCTCTCATACACACATGAACATCTCCCATTCTCTTTCCTCTCATACACACATGAACATCTCCCATCTCTTCCTCTCACACACACATGAACATCTCCCATCTCTCTTCTACCACATGAACATCTCCATCTCTTCCTCTCACACACACATGAACATCTCCCATCTCTTCCTTCAACACACATGAACCATCTCTTCCTCTCACACACACATGAAACATCTCCCCATTCTCTTCCTCTCACACACCACATAATTTGTAGGCCACTGCCAGGGCAATAACATTTTCATAGTCTTATCTAGTTAATTCGGGGGTGCTCCGAATTAACGGAGCAACCCCCCCCCCCCCCCGAACCGCAAATTAACGGACCCCCCCCATCAGAACCGTGAATTAACGGACCCCCCCCCCCCCCCATCAGAACCCCCCCAGAGACGCTGACTCGGAGCCCGTCGCGCGCCTCACGGTAGCGTCATTGTGCATCCTTGGCGCAACATCTGTGATAACGCGTTAACTTTGACAGCACTAAAAAAAACACAAAATTCAATATGAACGTAAAAGCCATGAAACCAGACAAAGAGCCGCGGGTTGGCCAGGCCTGCACTAGCGTATCCCGTCTATTTTGATTATAAATTAATTTGAAACAATGGAGAGACATCGCGTCCTGGCATTGGCAGCAGCTCTCCACATGAGTGGTGCCTTCGAAAAGATTTGTGTGTGTAGTACAACTGGGTTGTCCATGACAGCCTGTATAAGGTTCTCCTCCGCCTTTGTTGACAATGTTGATATCGTATGTCCCGCCCCCTCCTCAATTTTGATTGGCTGACAAGAGAGACGTGAAATTGATGAGCGTGACGCTTCTCCAAAAGTTGAACTATTTTCAACTCAGAGCACTGGGAGCAGAGCGACCAAAAGCGCTGAACTTCATCGGGTTTGCATTGAAAATAGCCGCTGCCAGCGTTTTTTTTTTTTTTTACATCAACGTTAGTAGGCTATAATCGATTATGTTCCGTCACTGCATCGATGCAGAATCGTACATGTCCGCATCGCGATGCATCTTAGAATCGAGAAATTTCCACACCCCTAGCTATAGGTATATAATAGTATACAAGAGGTACATCATGGAATACTACAGGTAAAATGAGGTATACAAGAAGTATATTGTGGCATATAGTGGTATACTACTGGTATACAAGAGGTATATCGTGGTATACAAGAAGTATATTGTGGTATACATCGGTATATCGTGGTAAACAAGAGATATATCGTGCTATACAGCAGGTATATAATGGTATACAAGCGGTATATAGTGGTATACTACAGGTATATAGTTATGGGGGGCCTTCATTTCCGCGTACCTCCCTCCCTGCATGTGTGTGTGTTTGGCGGTCACCACTTCCAGCATGTTTGTGACCATAAAAGTGTGGATTAATAAAGTCGTTGTTCTTCTTCTTCTCATATATAGTAGTATACTACAGGTATAGCATGGTATACAACAGGCATATAGTACTAGAGGTATATAATGGTATATTATAGTAGTATACCTGTTCATGCCAGGCGGGACACCCATGGGATCTTGGGCCAACACTCTCTTGATGCCCTTCAAAGCAACCATCTTGGCTTTTGCGATGGGATCCATGAGGTCGTCTGGAACGAATGTATCCAAATCTGCAAGGCCAAAAAGAAGCATCGTAAAATGATATGTACTTCTCCACATAGGTCACATAATAAGAGATTGTGTTAGATGCCAAGATGACATGAAAACCTTTGTTTGGGAAGAAGTGATTGGCCATGTGGGGCTGTTTGACCATCGGGGGTTGTGGCTGATGATGAAGTCCAGGGTGCCCCCTCACCACGGTCTGCTGTTGAGCTATGTGAGGTGGAGGGACCATGCCCGGTCCCATGAACCTCTGCTGCTGCTGCTGCTGGGCCTGCATGGGGTGCGTTGGCCGGGGACCCATCAAGACTTGGGGAGGCGGACGGTGGTGATGCTGGTGAAGCATCAACTGGCCGGGAGGGGTCTGGGGGTTAGCTTGTTGACCTGGCATGCCTTGCATGTGGGCGGGCATGCCGCCCTGCTGCAGGGAGCTCAGCTGCTGCTGTTGCTGCTGTTTCTGCTGCTCTTTCTTCTCATGCTCCAGTAGATCTTGAATGAGAAGAGGCAACTCGCCATCTAAAGAACTCTCTACTTTGGCCAAATCTACAGCAGGAGAAGTCTGACCTCCGACATCGGGCAGCCCCAGTGGATCATCCCCCAGGTCTGGATGTCGGGTGGATGGAGGGAATGTGAGAGTATCAACTTGACCCGGCAGAGGGTATGAAATTCCTCCTAAGCGAACAGAACTGAGAGAAGCAGATTGAGTCTGCGGTTGTGTTTCATTGCCTGATGCACCAGTTCCACCCAGTAACATGGATACGGTCTCCCCCATTTCGTCTTTGATAACAGTCTGTCCGTCCTGCAGCTGCGGTGTCAGGCCTACGTCCTTTAGTTTGATTGCGGAAGTGCCGGTGGTCTCTGAAGAGGCAGAGTGAAGAGCAGATGTGGCCGACGTTTGTGAACTTTGTCCAGGCTCCATCTTGGGTTTCTCTTCCACCTTGATGTCAGCAGAGCCAGAGGCAGAAGAAGGTGCTTCGCTCTCCGCCTCCACTAGACGGAGCTGGTCTGAGAACACATCCTTGGGGTCTCCTTGATCTAGCTCAGGGTCTGTGTAAGCCAGCAGATCAAACTCGTCACTGTTGAGCAGGTCGTCCAGGTGTGGGTCGTTGGTTTCTAGATTGTCAAGGTTACCCAGGTCATCATCTCCTTTGTCAGCATCCAGGTCAAGAGCCAAGTCGTCGTCCTCCACACCTCCATCCCCAGGGGCATCCGTTAATCCTTCCAGGTCCGGCTCAGACAGGTCCACACTGGGGTCAGCCTGAGGCTCTGGCACTATGCTAGGCTGTGGGGGATGATGCTGCTGCTGCTGAGAGCCAGGATGGTTGGACGAGGGAGTGATTGTTTGTTGCTGTGTTGCAGGCTGTTGTGTCATCAACATGGACAGTCCTCCCTGTTGAAGGCCCAGCTGTGCGTCGCCGCCCACATCCACATGCATGGGATGTTGCTGAACATAAGGTGCCGTGAGGTCCTGCTGGGGGGGACAGAAGCGTGGTCTGGGCTGTGGCCCTCTGGGCATGAAATGGGGTCCAAGGGGCAACCTCTGGGAGTTATGCCTTAACTCAATGAAGTGCGGTGGGGGTCCCTGTCCTATCGGCTGCCCTGTTTCTACTCCAGGCCCAGCCATCACACTGCGGGGGTTCACCATCCCCGGCATGGCCTGCATATTAACGGCAGGGTTGAGGTGGTGCCTGGGAACCATGGCCTCTACACCAGGCTGTGGGAACCTCCGGGGGGCCTGACCCGGCCACTGAGCAGGGAACGGCGGGCGACCATAAATGCCTTGAGGGTTGCCGGGTCCGGGTTGTCTATCCAAAACAAATGTATACAAATCTTTAGATATTAGTGCGTCATGGTGCTATTATATGATAATAGCAAAGCCACACAGTTACTTTGCAATTATCATCATCATTATTATTTTATCATATGTATTCACAGAGTGTACCGCAAAGATTCATAGTGTACTGTAAATCTTCGTAAGGTACCGCAAAGCATCGTAGTGTACCGTAAAGCGTCGTAGTGTACAGTAAAGCATCGTAGTGTACAGTAAAGCATCGTAGTACAGTAAAGCATCGTAGTGTACCGTAAAGCATCGTAGTACAGTAAAGCATCGTAGTGTACCGTAAAGCGTCGTAGTGTACAGTAAAGCATCGTAGTGTACAGTAAAGCGTCGTAGTGTACCGTAAAGCATCGTAGTGTACCGTAAAGCGTCGTAGTACAGTAAAGCATCGTAGTGTACCGTAAAGCGTCGTAGTGTACAGTAAAGCATCGTAGTACAGTAAAGCATCGTAGTGTACCGTAAAGCGTCGTAGTGTACCGTAAAGCGTCGTAGTGTACAGTAAAGCATCGTAGTGTACCAGTAAAGCATCGTAGTGTACAGTAAAGCATCGTAGTGTACCGTAAAGCGTCGTAGTGTACCGTAAAGCATCGTAGTGTACCGTAAAGCATCGTAGTGTACCGTAAAGCATCGTAGTACAGTAAAGCATCGTAGTACAGTAAGCATCGTAGTGTACAGTAAAGCGTCGTAGTGTACAGTAAAGCATCGTAGTGTACAGTAAAGCGTCGTAGTGTACCGTAAAGCGTCGTAGTGGTTACCGTAAAGCATCGTAGTGTACCGTAAAGCATCGTAGTACAGTAAAGCATCGTAGTGTACCGTAAAGCATCGTAGTGTACCGTAAAGCGTCGTAGTGTACAGTAAAGCATCGTAGTACAGTAAAGCATCGTAGTGTACAGTAAAGCATCGTAGTGTACCGTAAAGCGTCGTAGTGTACAGTAAAGCATCGTAGTACAGTAAAGCATCGTAGTGTACAGTAAAGCGTCGTAGTGTACCGTAAAGCATCGTAGTGTACCGTAAAGCGTCGTAGTGTACAGTAAAGCATCGTAGTACAGTAAAGCATCGTAGTGTACGTAAAGCGTCGTAGTGTACCGTAAAGCGTCGTAGTGTACCGTAAAGCGTCGTAGTGTACAGTAAAGCATCGTAGTACAGTAAAGCATCGTAGTGTACCGTAAAGCGTCGTAGTGTACAGTAAAGCATCGTAGTGTACAGTAAAGCATCGTAGTACAGTAAAGCATCGTAGTGTACCGTAAAGCGTCGTAGTGTACAGTAAAGCATCGTAGTGTACAGTAAAGCGTCGTAGTGTACAGTAAAGCATCGTAGTGTACAGTAAAGCATCGTAGTACAGTAAAGCATCGTAGTGTACCGTAAAGCGTCGTAGTGTACAGTAAAGCATCGTAGTGTACAGTAAAGCGTCGTAGTGTACCGTAAAGCATCGTAGTGTACCGTAAAGCATCGTAGTGTACAGTAAAGCATCGTAGTGTACCGTAAAGCGCAGTGTACTGTAAAATATCATAGTGTACCTCAGTGCACTGGGCTCCAGGAGGGAAGGGGTTCCTGGAGGTTGTGGGCAAAGCAGCTTCTCATCTAGAGGCATCTTCCTAACCATGGTAGCCTGGGCTCCAGGGTTAGCAGCAGCCACACGGTCCTGCAGAAGAGTTGGTCAACCATTCATTAGTCCCATATAACAAAAGACAGACAGCACACGTACACCCCTGATTCCACTGACACTTGTTAAACTTGCTACCTGTGGATAAGGGGGTGGAGCCTTGTGGGACTGTGGCATCGTAGTACAGTAAAGCATCGTAGTGTACCGTAAAGCATCGTAGTACAGTAAAGCATCGTAGTGTACCGTAAAGCGTCGTAGTGTACAGTAAAGCATCGTAGTGTACAGTAAAGCGTCGTAGTGTACCGTAAAGCATCGTAGTGTACCGTAAAGCGTCGTAGTACAGTAAAGCATCGTAGTGTACCGTAAAGCGTCGTAGTGTACAGTAAAGCATCGTAGTACAGTAAAGCATCGTAGTGTACAGTAAAGCATCGTAGTACAGTAAAGCATCGTAGTGTACAGTAAAGCGTCGTAGTGTACAGTAAAGCATCGTAGTGTACAGTAAAGCGTCGTAGTGTACCGTAAAGCGTCGTAGTGTACGTAAAGCATCGTAGTGTACCGTAAAGCGTCGTAGTGTACAGTAAAGCATCGTAGTGTACAGTAAAGCGTCGTAGTGTACAGTAAAGCGTCGTAGTGTACCGTAAAGCGTCGTAGTGTACCGTAAAGCGTCGTAGTGTACAGTAAAGCATCGTAGTACAGTAAAGCATCGTAGTGTACCGTAAAGCGTCGTAGTGTACAGTAAAGCATCGTAGTGTCGTAGTGTACAGTAAAGCATCGTAGTGTACAGTAAAGCGTCGTAGTGTACCGTAAAGCATCGTAGTGTACCGTAAAGCGTCGTAGTGTACAGTAAAGCATCGTAGTGTACCGTAAAGCGTCGTAGTGTACCGTAAAGCATCGTAGTGTACCGTAAAGCATCGTAGTGTACAGTAAAGCATCGTAGTACAGTAAAGCATCGTAGTGTACCGTAAAGCGTCGTAGTGTACCGTAAAGCATCGTAGTACAGTAAAGCATCGTAGTGTACCGTAAAGCGTCGTAGTGTACAGTAAAGCATCGTAGTACAGTAAAGCATCGTAGTGTACCGTAAAGCGTCGTTAGTGTACCGTAAAGCATCGTAGTGTACAGTAAAGCGTCGTAGTGTACCGTAAAGCATCGTAGTGTACCGTAAAGCATCGTAGTGTACAGTAAAGCATCGTAGTGTACCGTAAAGCGCAGTGTACTGTAAAATATCATAGTGTACCTCAGTGCACTGGGCTCCAGGAGGGAAGGGGTTCCTGGAGGTTGTGGGCAAAGCAGCTTCTCATCTAGAGGCATCTTCCTAACCATGGTAGCCTGGGCTCCAGGGTTAGCAGCAGCCACACGGTCCTGCAGAAGAGTTGGTCAACCATTCATTAGTCCCATATAACAAAAGACAGACAGCACACGTACACCCCTGATTCCACTGACACTTGTTAAACTTGCTACCTGTGGATAAGGGGGTGGAGCCTTGTGGGACTGTGGGACTGCCATGTCTCCTCCAGGCCAGCCAGGGGCAGCGTTGCTGGCGGCAGCAGCCTCCTTCTCTTGCCTCATGTTCTTTTGCATTTGTTGTCTGATCAAGAACTCTCTCAGTTTCTGCCGCTGGAGGTAAAAAAAACAAACCAACAGCTTAGCACATGAGCTGGACGTGCTGGGCAGGATGAGGCTTCACATCGGCATGCTGGGTACTTACCTGGCGATGCTTCTCCACCTCCGAGGGGCTGAGGCCAACCAAAGCAGGATCCTGCACAACCAAAATGTCCGCAGTTTCTTGGCTGCCCGGCATTGCTGGCTGTTGGGAGGATTCCAGAGGACAGACAGTCGTGGGGTCATGTGACCCAGAAGCAAGCCTGGGGTTGAAATCTTCCGCTGCCATGGCTGGCTGCTGGGCTTGCTGCTGCAGGTGGAGTTGAGGTTGGGTCGTCTGAGCCTGCTGCTGAGCCATCTGAGTCTGCTGCTGCTGAGCCATCTGAGTCTGCTGCTGCTGAGCCATCTGAGCCTGCTGCTGCTGAGCCATCTGAGCCTGCTGCTGCTGAGCCATCTGAGCCTGCTGCTGCTGAGCCATCTGAGCCTGCTGCTGCTGAGCCATCTGAACCTGCTGCTGCTGAGCCATCTGAGTCTGCTGCTGCTGGGCGATCTGAGTCTGCTGCTGCTGGGTGATCTGAGCCTGCTGCTGGGTCATCTGAGCCTGCTGCTGCTGAGTCATCTGAGCCTGCTGCTGCTGGGTCATCTGAGCCTGCTGCTGCTGGGTCATCTGAGCCTGCTGCTGCTGGGTCATCTGAGCCTGCTGCTGCTGGGTTATCTGAGCCTGCTGCTGCTGGGTCATCTGATAAGTGGAGTTCCCAGGACTGCGGCTGAAAGGAAGGGGTGCAGAGGGCTTCCCAGAAAGAGGCTCCCCAGTGAGGTTGGAGCCAGGCGAGGGTGGATGAGCCTGGTTATGGTGAGGTGATCCTCTGTAACCCGGGGCTCCTTCAGGGGCAGAGGAGGTGGACCGCGGGGGTTTGTGGAGTGCGGCGAAAGGGTCTCTAGACTGTGGCCGCGAGGGCGGTCGCGAGTAGGGGTCGGGAGACTGAAAACGATTGGTTACTGGAGACTGGACTGAGAAAGCATCGTTTGACAGTCCCCCTGGGGTGAGGGGCGATGGGGCACTGCACTGGGACTGAGGACTGGATGGAACTCTGGGACCGGGCTCCTGTTGAGTCCCAGGGTGCCTCTGTGGAACAGGGGAGCAGCTGTCTCCTGACTGAGGTCTCGGCGTGAGGGGAGGCTGGCCATATGGATCAGTGAACGGGTTGGAGGGAGACTGCCTGTAAGCCTCTGAAGGGTGGTTAGGAGAGGCTCCCGGATGAAGTGGTACGCCTTCCCCTTGGTGCAGCCGAGGCATCATCGGGGCTTTAAACAAACCATCACTGGACTCCAGCATCCCTGCGGGAGAGCCTGTGGCCATATCTGGCCGCCCCATTGAGGATCGGGGAGAAGGTGCATTCATTTCAGCCCGGTACTGCCCCGGGCCTGCGGGTGAGGAGGTCATTGCGGAAGGGGAGGACGATGAGGCGTATTCCGGACGGCCCATCCCCTGCTGGCATCGGAAGGGATCTCCGTAGTGGGGGGTGTGGGGAGGAGAGAAGAGAGGAGGCTCCCCAGGTCCCCCTGCCCTTGAATGAGGACTTTGTGGGGGTCCTAAAGACTCCAGAGAACCTTGTTGGATCTGAAGCTGTTGACTCTGCTGCTGTTGCTGTAATTGTGATCTGAAATACGGGTCTACCTGCTGGGCCCGACGAGGAATTCCAGGGGTCCCTAGTTGCATGTCGAAGGGGCCAGGGGCCGGCCGTCCCTGAGGTGGACCCTGTGGGCCGGGAGGAGGATAACCTGAGGAGTTGGCCTGCAACGGGCTTGTCCCGGCCTGGGAAAAGGGGGTGGAGGGTTGTGGGTGGGAATGCAGGGACTGAGAAGGCAGCTTGGCAAACGGATCGGTCCGGATTTCAGCAGAGCCTGGGGTCTTCGCGGGTCCGTCCGGAAAAAAGGCGGAAGAGGCTCCGTGGTTTGGAGGGAAAGGAAAGGGGCTCTCGGCCGAACTGGGCTGGGACGGGGTGGAGACGGAGCCCGAGGGTGGAGGGATCTGGAGATGGAGACTTGGCCGGTCGCCCTTCACGCGTCCTGGTTCTGTCTTGATTGGCCGGCACACCTGGCTCTCTGCCTGCTTTAAGAAGCAACAAGTGGGAGTTCAGAGAACAACCAACCAGCATTGTGCATGAACATGACGGTTTCTACAGTCTTCTGGAACCAACCTTCTGGGCCTTCGTGATGCGCTGAGCTGCTCTGTTGTCCTTGGCCTTTTGCTAAAAACAAAACAAAACAGTGTCACACAGCGAGGTAGAAGACCCACGGAGCACATACGTCTTCAACGATCACCCGTTCAAACCATCAACTGGGAATGGAAGAGAAATAACACCTTAGCAGCTAAACTACTCTGGTAATACTAATACGACTGTACTGCCCTGTACTACCTTATCAAGATATTACAACTGTACTGTACTACCTTATCATGATATTAATACTGCCCTAAACATATATAGCTCTCATAATAGAAGATCTCCCTCCATGCATTAAATAAGAGCTTCCTGGTAGAAAAGACCTACCAGGAAGGGAACCTTGTCAGCAGCAGAGACCTTCCTCCAGATCTTCATGATCTGCTTGCAGCGACTCGCCCAGTCTGGCACAAGGAGAGTACAGCCGATGGGTTAAGCCGTCCTTGACCAGGAGGCAGCGTGATGCTAGTGCTCAACCCTGAGAGAAGCTCACCTGGGTAGTCCTGCCTGAGCGTGGGGAAGTTGGTGTTGGCGTAGAGCACCGGGGAGATGGTGGACAGCTCCCCCAGCTCCTCGTCCTTCTCCCAGCGCTGCAGACTGCGCTGGTTGTATGAGAGGCCGTCACCCTCCACCTCGGTGGGGGTGGGCGGGGTGGACGGGGTGGCCGGGGTAGAGGGCGTGGCCCAGGGGCTTTCCTCTCCCCCGTCTGGACTGAACAGCCCCCCGCGGTCCCTAGAAACACAGATCAGGTGATCAGATCAGGTGTTATTTGAATTGAATGGTCCAATAGAGGATTGTGTGATTAACACTGCATGTGGGAGTAACACATACGTGTGATACGTAGGAGTAATATGTAATATGTAGGAGTAATATGTAATACGTAGGAGTAATATGTAGGAGTAATATGTAATACGTAGGAGTAATATGTAATATGTAGGAGTAATATGTAATAGTAATATGTAGGAGTAATATGTAATACGTAGGAGTAATATGTAGGAGTAATATGTAATATGTAGGAGTAATATGTAATACGTAGGAGTAATATGTAGGAGTAATATGTAATATGTAGGAGTAATATGTAATACGTAGGAGTAATATGTAGGAGTAATATGTAATACGTAGGAGTAATATGTAATATGTAGGAGTAATATGTAATATGTAGGAGTAATATGTAGGAGTAATATGTTATACGTAGGAGTAATATGTAATACGTAGGAGTAATATGTAATATGTAGGAGTAATATGTAATATGTAGGAGTAATATGTAGGAGTAATATGTTTACGTAGGAGTAATATGTAATATGTAGGAGTAATATATAATATGTAGGAGTAATATGTAGGAGTAATATGTAATACGTAGGAGTAATATGTAATATGTAGGAGTAATATGTAGGAGTAATATGTAATACGTAGGAGTAATATGTAGGAGTAATATATAATATGTAGGAGTAATACGTAGGAGTAATATGTAATACGTAGGAGTAATATATAATATGTAGGAGTAATATGTAGGAGTAATATGTAATACGTAGGAGTAATATGTAATATGTAGGAGTAATATGTAATACGTAGGAGTAATATGTAATACGTAGGAGTAATATGTAGGAGTAATATGTAATACGTAGGAGTAATATGTAATATGTAGGAGTAATATATAATATGTAGGAGTAATATGTAATACGTAGGAGTAATATGTAGGAGTAATATGTAATACGTAGGAGTAATATGTAATATGTAGGAGTAATATATAATACGTAGGAGTAATATGTAATACGTAGGAGTAATATGTAATATGTAGGAGTAATATATAATATGTTGGAGTAATATGTAATATGTAGGAGTAATATGTAATATGCAGGAGTAATATATAATATATAGGAGTAATATGTAATACGTAGGAGTAATATGTAATATGTAGGAGTAATATGTAGGAGATAATATGTAATATGTAGGAGTAATATGTAGGAGTAATATGTAATACGTAGGAGTAATATGTAATATGTAGGAGTAATATGTAATACGTAGGAGTAATATGTAATATGTAGGAGTAATATGTAATATGTAGGAGTAATATGTAATACGTAGGAGTAATATGTAATACGTAGGAGTAATATGTAATATGTAGGAGTAATATGTAATATGTAGGAGTAATATGTAGGAGTAATATGTAATACGTAGGAGTAATATGTAATATGTAGGAGTAATATGTAATACGTAGGAGTAATATGTAATATGTAGGAGTAATATGTAATATGTAGGAGTAATATGTAGGAGTAATATGTAATACGTAGGAGTAATATGTAATATGTAGGAGTAATAATTATGATTGAATAATATAGGAGTTAGTAATATGTAATATAATATGTAGGAGTATATATAATATGTAGGAGTAATACGTAGGAGTAATATGTATATCGAGTATGTACTGTATGACCATGACATGGCAGCGAATATATGTATGGAG
>PIJE02001339.1:126580-143568 GCA_002895965.2 Coryphaenoides rupestris
TTATTTGAATATGTAAATGGTCCAATAGAGGATTGTGTGATTAACACTGCATGTGGGAGTAACACATACGTGTGATACGTAGGAGTAATATGTAATATGTAGGAGTAATATGTAATACGTAGGAGTAATATGTAGGAGTAATATGTAATACGTAGGAGTAATATGTAATACGTAGGAGTAATATGTAATATGTAGGAGTAATATGTAATACGTAGGAGTAATACGTAGGAGTAATATATAATATGTAGGAGTAATATGTACCGCATGTCAAAGAATGGAGACTGAGCCAGGCTGGGGAAGGCGTCCATCACTCCAGCTGAGGGCAGCGACCCTGGAAGATGATCAATCATCATCATAATGTCAACATGAAAACAATCTCAGATCAATACATGATGTCATGACCAACACATTGTTACAGTAGGTAGCAGTGGCCACTGTGGTGTAGTACTGTAACAACAGCTCACCTGAGAGGAGAGGTCTTTGTGGCAACGCAGTGCGGTTGACCTCTCCTTTACTGCCCTCCAAAATGGGCTTCATGCCCTCCAGGGTAGAAACCTCAGACACGCCCAGCACCTTACGGAAGAACTGCTCCGAGTCTTGGCTCTCCGTGACTTGTGGAAGACCTGCCGTCAGAAAACAACATTGGCCACAGTGGAGAAAGACTTCCAACATCTCCACAAACGTCCATATTATTGATCCTCACTTTTCTCTGCATCAGAGCCTGGAGGGTCCGTGGAGGCCTGGTCCTTCACAGATGAGAAGGGCATGGAGACTCCTGGAAAGACATGGTGTTAAAACCCAATCGTCACTCCTGCGGTTATCAAGCCCCCCCCCCCCAACAGAAGCCTCACTCACGTGCCCCCCCTCCCTGAGTTTGGGGTGTGTCCACCACCTCGTGCTTGAGAGGCAGCGCTGCCTCCATCACACCGTCCTGGCCTTCAGCTGGGGGGGAAGAAAGAAAGCCGTGCACCGTTTGACTCAAATGAGCAAGGCACGCATAGTCACATGACAAGTAAGGAGGGGCACGTACCCTCTCGGGTTGCAGGTTTAACTCCCGGCAGGGCTGGCTCAGGGGGTCGAGAAGGGCACATTCCTGGCCTCTGGACCGCAGGTATCAGGACCGCCTTCTTACTCATGTCAATGAGTGTCTTCCCAAAGAATGCCTCCTGTTAGGGCACAGAGATGGGGAGTAGAGAGCTTGACCTACCTGGAGATATGCATGGAACCTACCTGGAGATACGCATGGAACCTACATGGAGATATGCAGGGAACCTATCTGGAGATATGCAGGGAACCTACCTGGAGATATGCAGGGAACCTACCTGGAGATACGCAGGGAACCTACCTGGAGATACGCAGGGAAGCTACCTGGAGATACGCAGGGAACCTACCTGGAGATATGCAGGGAAGCTACCTGGAGATACGCAGGGAACCTACCTGGAGATACGCATGGAACCTACCTGGAGATACGCATGGAACCTACCTGGAGATACGCAGGGAAGCTACCTGGAGATACGCAGGGCACCTACCTGGAGATACGCATGGAACCTACCTGGAGATACGCATGGAACCTACCTGGAGATACGCAGGGAACATGTCCTCCAGTTTACTCTTCTTCCTTCCCCGGCGTTTCTTCTGCTCCTCGCCCTCTGCAGGCTTAGGATCCATGATGTTGTCAGTGTCTGGGTGGGGACCTGCAGGGACAAGGAGGATATGAAGAGACGTCCATCCATCTGAATACTTTACATGGAAAACTCTTGTTGTTTCGTCACAGACCTTCCTCGATGGTTCTTTCCAATGGCTGCCCATCTAACGTTGTCTCTCCCGCCAGCTGGGCGAAAAATCCTTTCTTAATCCTTGTGTGACATTTCCTCTGTCGCACCATGAAGCCTCCAATCCCTGAGAGACCCAGCAAGAGATATGACAGCACGCAACACGCTGGTAGTAAACAGTGTATTGCTGGTAGTAAACAGCGTATTGCTGGTAGTAAACAGTGTATTGCTGGTAGTAAACAGCGTATTGCTGGTAGTAAACAGTGTATTGCTGGTAGTAAACAGCGTATTGCTGGTAGTAAACAGTGTATTGCTGGTAGTAAACAGTGTATTGCCTGGTAGTAACAGTGTTATTGCTTGGTAGTAAACAGTGTATTGCTGGTAGAAAACAGTGTACGCGCCTGGTAGTAAACCGTGTACACGCTGGTAGTAAACCGTGTACACGCTGGTAGTAAACAGCATATTGCTGGTAGTAAACAGTGTATTGCTGGTAGTAAACAGTGTATTGCTGGTAGTAAACAGCATATTGCTGGTAGTAAACAGTGTATTGCTGGTAGTAAACAGCGTATTGCTGGTAGTAAACAGCGTATTGCTGGTAGTAAACAGTGTATTGCTGGTAGTAAACAGTGTATTGCTGGTAGTAAACAGCATATTGCTGGTAGTAAACAGCGTATTGCTGGTAGTAAACAGCGTATTGCTGGTAGTAAACAGTGTATTGCTGGTAGCAAACAGGGTTTTGGTTGTTCTGGTGCTCACCAGGCCGGTAGGGTTTCCTCTTTCTTTTCTTGCTGTCCTCGGTGTCCTCTGCACCTGCCTTGCCTCCATCACAGTCAGCCCCACCCTCTGCCCCACCCTCACCGCCCAGCTCTCTGTCGGGGCTCCCGGGAGGCTCCATCTTAGCCTCGCAGTCCATCGGCTCCCCACAGCCTGCAGGAGGCGGATGAAGTAAAATGAAGGCAGAGTTTGTAAAAATGAAACCACAATCCAAAAATGGGTTTTGAATGGAACTTGGATTACGTGTAATTTTTGTATTGTTTCTTTGACAGGAAGCAGTGCCAACCTTTGCCCTCCTCGCCATCTCCTTCTCCCTCCTTGAGCTCCAGGGCATCTCCCCCCTCGCCACAGGGCCCTCCCCCCTCCTCACAGGGCCCTCCCCCATCCTCACAGAGGCCTCCCAGGCGCGAGCGGCGCTGCCTCCTCTTGTGCAGCGGGGACATGGAAATGGTCCGCAGCAGCGACATGCCCGACTCAGTCAGCCACACGCCCTCCAGCCTGTAGAACTGGGGCTCTGTTGAGACATGGCGAGAGGTCATGAGGTCACGACAACAAGTAGATGGGGGGGCAGCGCGATGTGCTGGGTGACCACTGACCTGGCTCCTTGATCTTTATGGAGGCCATGATGGCAGATTCCACCACTACAGAAAGAAATGTCATAGAGAGTGGAAATGATTTAATTGCTAGTTGCTGTAGACATTCAACATATCTTCGACCCCTTCTATAAACCTGCATGGTGAAGTCCAGCCACCTACCCACGGGCTTGGGCACGTAGGGCGTGCAGGACGTGCATGCAAAGCCCTCATCAGAGGCCTGCTCCACCTCATCCTCCGTGTACAGGCTCTCGCACACAGCATGGACCCACCTGTACAAGGGGACATGCACACGTCTCAACACACGACCACAGTAACACGCCATGAGCACACGTGTCGCACGGTGTCGGCGCGAGGAGCCCACCGGTCGCAGTGCTGACACTGCAGCAGCAGCTCCTCCTCCAGGAAGTTCTCCCGGCAGACGGGGCAGGTGACCAGGCTGGCGCAGGGGCCACAGTGGGTGTAGTTGTTCTGCCACTCGCAGTGGAAGCCCGGCGAGTGGGAGCCGCACTGCACGCAGCACACGCACCTGCGGTCACACGCAAAATCACGTTGTTCATTATGACCACAAGCTAAGAGGAGACACATTCTCCTCCGTCGCCATGGACACCGGAGACCGAGAACCGGCCCGTCGGCGTGGAGAACGGATGATTTGCACGATATGCAAACCGGCACGCGTTCATTTCCATGTGGCCTGAACGCCGGGCGCTTTACCATTTACACTTCCAGCCGCCCTTGGGCACGGTGAGCAGCGGCGGCTCCAGGCAGTACGTGTGGTAGCTGACGTCACAGTCGTCACACAGCAGCAGGCGAGCCGGGTCGGATGCCTTCCCACACGCCTCACACACGATGCACTCCAGGCACCGCCAGCCCTTCCTCAGCATCGTCTTGGTGATCTAGGAGGACAGACAGCTCTTTACAACATGCACTGTGTCTGTCTGTCTGTCTGTCTGTGTGTCCGTGTGTGTGTGAGTGTGTGTGTGTGTGTACCTTGCTGTTAACACAGTAGGGATGTGTGTGTACCTTGCTGTTAACACAGTAGGGATGTGTGTGTGTGTGTGTACCTTGCTGTTAATACAGTAGGGATGTGCGTGTGTGTACCTTGCCGTTAACACAATAGGGATGTGTGTACCTTGCTGTTAACACAGTAGGGATGTGTGTGTGTGTGTGTACCTTGCTGTTAACACAGTAGGGATGTGTGTGTGTGTGTGTACCTTGCTGTTAACACAGTAGGGATGTGTGTGTGTACCTTGCTGTTAACACAGTAGGGATGGTAACATTGAGCACACTGGGCGCAGGCCAACAGTTGACCCTCAGCTCCCCTCCCAAAGCTGCCACAGACCACACACATGTCCTGGAGAACACGGAACACAACACAAGAGCTGGGAAACATCTTCTGTGCTGAACACGTGATTTGTATGACATCGTTTGGTTGTCCACACGGCAAATGCCAGGAAACGTCATAAGATAAGATAAGATAACAGATAAGATAAGATAAGATAGAACTTTATTAATCCCGAAGGAAATTCTTGTGCCAGGTTGCATAGCAATACAGTACAATAAAACAATAGAGAAATACACAGAATAATACAAATAAACTAACGGATTTCCAGGTGAATGGAGACGTGAGTGGACAGTGAGCTACCTGCAGCAAGACAAACTTGTCGGTGTTTGAGAAGAGCACCACGGTGTTCTGCATGGCCTCGTCCTCCTCGTCCACCGCGGACGCCTCCTCCTTGTGATGCGCCGGCTCTGCACTCATGCTGAGCTGTCGGGGAGGACACGGTTACTAGCGCACCGTCGCCACGGAAACCAGAACTGCCACACTCGTCTTATCTTGTTCATCTCTGGTTTGTAACGTACCAGGAAGGCGTCGATGCAGGAGGCCATAGCTTTGAGGCGCGACCTCCCACCGCGGCCCCTCCCGCCTCCACCTCCTCCTCCTCCCCCGCGAGGTCTCCTCCTCCCCGGGAACCCGCTGCCGCCCCGCCCCTGGGATACGCAGGAGAAACAGTCAGGGTGGTGCTGCAGCTGCACCGGCATCAACCTCTACGCGTTCCTCGTGGAGGGTGGTGCCAGCGCTCCGCCCTCCTCCACCTCTACATATTGCTCATGGAGGGTGGTGCCAGCGCTCCGCCCTCCTCCACCTCTATATACAGCTCGTGGAGGGTGGTGCCAGTGCTCCGCCCTCCTCCACCTCTACATACAGCTCGTGGAGGGCCCACCGGGAGGTCGTACCTGTTTGATGCGCGAGCGGCCGGGGGATCCTCGGCGCCGCAGCTTCTCTCTCTCACATTTGTGCGGCTCGAAGGGCAGCGAGTCATCGGTCTCGGTGAGCAGGGAGTCGGCGCGAGGCCGGCGGCCCGGCAGGACACAGAAGTCCGGGTCCGGTTCCCCCGGGGAGCCCAGGAACTCGCTGCTGCTACCGTCCTCGGGGCTCAGGTTGGAGGCGTCATCCAGAAGCTCCGCCTTCACCTGCCGCTCCACGCAGTCCTCCGGCTCCTCCTTGATCCTCACCCGGAGGCCCTTCATCTGCTCACCGCCCTCCTCCTCCTCCTCCTCCTCCTCCTCCTCATCCTCCTCATCCTCCTCATCCTCCTCGTCCTCCTCGTCTTCATCCTCCTCTGATTGATGTAGCGCTCTGCACTTGGCCTCGTGAGCAGAGGGGCCTCCCGGGGCGTCGGCCCGACCAAAGGCCGGGCGAGGTGAGGGAGAGGTGGAGGAGGGAGAGGCGGAGCCCAGAGATGGAGGCGGCTCCTTCTGGACTGCCGGGCCAACCGCCATGGGCTCCTCCTCCTCAGATGTGGGTGTTGGTGGAGCGTGATTGGATGGTTGATTGGTTTCCTGTTCCGCTGTGGTGACCACTTCCTGTTCCTTAGGCTCCTCCCTCTCTCCGGGGCCCGGCTGAGAGTCTGGGGGTTGCTTCCCGGGAGCCTCGGAGGACGGGGCCCGGTGAGAAGAGGCTTCTACAGCAGTATCCAGTTGAAAGAATGCAAGTTTATTAGTGTTTGTGTCTGTGATTAGACACCATCACATGATATCCACCGGGGTAAAGAGTTCACTGAAGGAGAAAAGAATGTTGTTTCTAGAATGGCTTTTGTGTTTACCTGTGGTTGGAACAGTGGGTGGTTCTGAAGCCACCTCCTCCGGCGGTTCTCTGGGCCCTGGCGAGACCCCTGAGGTAACAAGATGATGTTCAGCAACACACACCCCCAGCAGTACTCTGGTCACTTGATGCTTTAAGCATACGTACCGAAGTCCAGGGGTGTCTCCGGTCCGGCCGCCAGCCCGTCTCCTGGTGGAGGGCCATGTTCCGGGGGGACTGCCTCCCCGCCCGACCGCTCCGTCGTCACTTCCATCACCGCGTTGTTCTCCGTCTGCTCCCGAACTCCGTCGGCCTGCGTTGCCACAGGGACCGTCGGAGGCGGAGCTTCCTGACAGAGCCGACAGGTGTATGTCTCTCCCGGAGACTCTGCAGCCGACGACGCACATTCACTGTGCACACGCCTGGAAACCATAATGACATCATGAAGAAGAAATGCCTTCAAGTATTTTATTATTTTATTGTTTATTTTTCTATTGCTATGCTTATATTGTTGGTATTTTGAGCAACCTCTGGCACAAGAATTTCCTTCGAGTTTAATAAATTCTATCTTATCTTAAGTACTGCAAGAAGCCACCTAATTATCTCATGAGAGGAACGTCTGTATGCAGTCTAAACCTAACCTGGTGCTGCTATCTGGTGGTGCTATAGAGAGCTGATGGTGCTATCTGGTGGTGCTACAGAGAGCTGATGGTGCTATCTGGTGGTGCTACAGAGAGCTGGTGGTGCTATAGAGAGCTGGTGGTGCTATCGGGTGGTGCTACAGAGAGCTGGTGGTGCTATCTGGGACCCAGGGCTGACCTGTGACAGGTGGTGCAGCTGTGCAGGCTGGTGGGTGGGGTGGCAGCCTTACTGCACACGGTGCAGGTGGAAGCACGGTATCGCTGGCACGCCTCACACACGGTGTAGTTGTCAAACCAGTGGGTGGAGCCCGGCAGCGTCAGCCCGCGGGCGCCACACCGGGAGCACACGCGGCACCTCTGGCACACGGCAGGCGATTCAAAAGGTCAAAACAAACAAAGGTCAGAAATTTGCAGTATGCCTCATATAGCTACAAGGACGGAACGCATCTCAGAGCACGTGAGGGACAACATAGGCTTACTCTGCACTTCCATGGGTCCGACGGGAGGGACTCCATGGCCGGCTGGAGACAGAACGTGTGGTAGCCCTTATCACAGGCGTCACACACCAACATCTTGGTGTCTTCGCCTGGTTGTCTGGAGTGGGTTCTTAAATAACAAGTCCTATCTTATGAAGTAAGCTCATGACAGATCAGACATATCTCCAAAAAAACAAAACTAATAGCAAATCTTGAGTTGCAAAATCCGCTTCTGGCCGTTTCTCCAGCGATGAAGGCGGCCTGGGGGCGGCGCCAGCGGACTCACCTGCATGTCGTGGCACACTTTACAACTCGGGGCACTGCCAAGCCCGCCCAGCTGGATGGCGTGGGCTCCATATCTCCAGGCAGGCTAGCGTGGTAGTGCTGCCCGACAACCCGTACAGAAAAAGCAGGTTCCAGATGATCCCCCGCCGCGTCGCAGACTTGCAACAGCCACGCTCCTCGCCCGCGTGGAACAAGGCTCAGCGTTAGCTGGGGGTGGGGCGGCTCATTATGGACTTTCAAAAAATTCATAATCACCGTTATTTTGGTCAATATTGAAATCAGGATTATTTAACACCATCATGCATCTATTGAACTTTTTAACAGTGGATTCCGTTGAAGAGCCGTGGACTGCGACTGAGCAGCAGCATGCTGTCGCACATCATCGTTTTCTCGCAGTTATTGTGTTTTCATAATCGGAACTGAAAATAAACTGTGATTAATGGCCTAGCACTAGTGTGTGGTGGGTGTGGGAACATCCAGAGACTCTTACCCAGCTCCTCTGCCTTGTCAATGTGCTCTGAGCAGAGGACAGCCAGCTTCTTCATGGACAGGAAGGACCCGCTGGCCGCCGAGCAGGGGAAGTGGTAGAAGCGAGAGCAGCCCTCGGCACCACATCGGAGCGTGGCCCCCAGGCGCTTACAGTATTCACAATGCTGAGGGAGCACATGAAAGAGGGCGTTACTACCTGCTGGTGATGGCCGTCTCAACGCGTTACCGTCACAGCACACGCATACCCGTTGCATCCCTGAGATAACGACCATATCCACATCCTCCAGTCGGTCATTCTCCAACCGCTTCACTCCGTCCGACCACACGGCACACCAGTGATGGACCCAACACCCTCCTGCCAACCAAACACACAGCAAGAGACCCGCTCAGCTCCACAAGGCCAATACAGACGACTTGGGAAATGTTCATCAAGTGGGGGAGACAATAAGGTTTAGTTTAGGAATATTTTCTAACCCGAGTCGTCAAAGAGTGTTGCGAGACAAGAGGCGTCGGAGAATCCGATGGAAGACAGGTCGTCATTGCTGGGCCCGGGCCGGGACGTCGCTGGGAGCTCCGGGGTCGGCTTCTCGGAAGACGGCCCAAAGTGTCGGAGTTCTCGCTGTCCATGAAGGCTGCGCTCCACACAATTACACAGCGCACAGGCCCTGGTGGGGTCCCTGTACAAACCAGACTCAATCTTTACTACACAGTTACACATGCCCTTGTGCCGTCCCTGTAAATACCAGACTCAATGTTTACTACACAGTTACACAGATGCTGTGCCGCCCCTGTAAATACCAGACTCAATCTTTACTACACAGTTACACCGGCCCTGTCCCTGAAAATACCAGACTATGTTTACTACACAGTTACACATGCCCTTGTGCTATCCCTGTAAATAACAGACTCAATCTTTACTACACAGTTACACAGGCCCTTGTGCTGTCCCTGTAAATACCAGACTCAATGTTTACTAAACATATACAACAAATAAGTCTCAAGATTAGCTGTTGGAGAACATGTTTGAGGCCAGGACTTACACAAATGTGCTGGACATGGCGGGCATAGGGCCAGACTCCTCCTGAAGAAGAGCTGTCTCCAACTCCTCATGAAGAGGAGGCTTGTCAGACTCCTCCTGAAGAGGAGGCTTGTCAGACTCCTCCCCAGATACGAGAGGCTGGTTTGCAGGGGTGCTGTCATCAGCTGGGATGGGGTTTTAAAAAGTTACATGAGATACGATGAGTACAAATGTCTCACACACATATGTTGGATTGTTTACAGGAATATATGGCAGATAATATAGAACCTATCATCATAGTATTATTAGCACGTAGAATGTCATTAAACACATGTACCTAGGAAGCAGCATAGGGGATTGTATTATGTCACATGCATTACCTGTTGGTTCCGACTCATTCTCTTCGCTGTTTGATTTCTGCTCATCCATCCCCTCTACAGAGTTGGACCTCCTTGCCAGAGATCTAGAGTTACACACAAAGCACAATCACATGTTGTTCATATAAAAATAAAAATAAACTTGAAATGGCCAGCCTGCAAACTCAGTCATTGAATATTCCCTTTCTGGGTCTAAACGTAATGGATTGTAGCATAACATCCAAAACAACGCATGGGATAACAGACCGTGGAACAGCCAATAATAAAGCACTAATAAGTGATCCAATAAAGCACTAATAAGTGATCCAATAAAGCACTAAGTGATCCAATAAAGCACTAATAAGTGATCCAATAAAGCACTAATAAGTGATCCAATAAAGCACTAATAAGAGATCTAATAAAGCACCAATAAGTGATCCAATAAAGCACTAATAAGTGATCCAATAAAGCACTAAGCGATCCAATAAAGCACTAATAAGTGATCCAATAAAGCACTAATAAGTGATCCAATAAAGCACTAATAAAAGGCTCAGCAGATAGAGACTCTAGTCCTCTAGTCCTAGAGTCTAGGTTAGTTTGGGTTAGGTTAGTCTAGGTTAGGTTGGTCAAGGTTAGGTTAGTCTAGGTTAGTTTGGTCTAGGTTAGGTTAGTCTAGGATAGGTTAGTCTGGGTTAGTTTGGTCTAGGTTAGGTTAGTCTGTTAGTTTGGTCTAGGTTAGTCTAGGTTAGGTTAGTCTAGGTTAGTTTGATCTAGGTTAGTTTGGTCTAGGTTAGGTTAGTCTGGGTTAGGTTGGTCTAGGTTAGGTTAGTCTAGGTTAGTTTGGTCTAGGTTAGGTTAGTCTAGGTTCGTTTGGTCTAGGTTAGTTTGGTCTAGGTTAGTCTAGCCTAGGTTAGTTTGGTCTAGGTTAGGTAAGTCTAGTCTAGGTTAGTTTGGTCTAGGTTAGTCTAGTTTAGGTTAGTTTAGTCTAGGTTAGTTTGGTCTAGGTTAGTCGAGGTTAGTTTGGTCTAGGTTAGGTTAGTCAAGGTTAGGTTAGTTTGGTCTAGGTTAGTCTAGTCTAGGTTAGTTTGGTCTAGATTAGTCTACGTTAGTTTGGTCTAGGTTAGTCTAGTCTAGGTTAGTCTAGTCTAGGTTAGGCCGTCCAGGCACCACAGTACCGGGGGAGTCCGCCTTCAGCAGCCACCGCATCCTCACAGCGCCTCCTTACAGCGCCTCCTCACAGCACCTCCTCACAGCGCCTCCATAACTCCGCTAGTTAAACTGAGCTTTAGTTAAGTCGCTTTACTCACTAACGGTTGTTTTGTTGACCAAAACAACCGTAAAGCGGGGTACACAAAGACAATACGACTTCCGGGTTAGGCGCTTCCTGTTGCAACACAACTACGGTCCGGCGGAGCTGCTGCGACCTGTAGTTCCGCTATATATAATATATTATATAATACAGCTAATATAACATCATATATATCATGTATACTATGTAGTAGATCATATATAGTATAGCATATATACTATATATCTGATATAATATATACGTTGCTGTTGCGATCTGTACATAATATACATCTAAATACATATATTATTATAAATACTGGTACATAATATACATCTAAATACATATATTATTATAAATACTAAATACATAACCCGTTAAATACGACCTTCTGAGTTACCTCAGTAACTTGTTCAAATTAAACTAAACTAACCATCTTCACTAGTCCAACCTAACCTAGACCAAACTAACGTATACCAACCTAACCTAGACCAACCTAACCTAGACCAAACTAACCTAAACCAAACTAACCTAGACCAAACTAACCTAAACCAAACTAACCTAGACCAAACTAACCTAGACCAAACTAACCTAAACCAAACTAACCTAGACCAACCTAACCTAAACCAACCTAACCTCAACCAACCTAACCTCAACCAACCTAACCTAGACCAACCTAACCTAGATCAAACTAACGTATACCAACCTAACCTATACCAACCTAACCTAGACCAAACTAACCTAGACCAAACTAACCTAAACCAACCTAACCTAGATCAAACTAACCTAAACCAGCCTAACCTAGACCAACCTAACCTAGACCAAACTAACCTAAACCAACCTAACCTAGACCAAACTAACCTAAACCAACCTAACCTCGACCAAACTAACCTAAACCAACCTAACCTAGACCAACCTAACCTAAACCAAACTAACCTAAACCAACCTAACCTAGATCAAACTAACCTAAACCAGCCTAACCTAGACCAACCTAACCTAGACCAAACTAACCTAAACCAACCTAACCTAGACCAAACTAACCTAAACCAACCTAACCTCGACCAAACTAACCTAAAACAAACTAACCTAGACCAACCTAACCTAAACCAACCTAACCTCAACCAACCTAACCTAGACCAACCTAACCTCAACCAACCTAACCTCAACCAACCTAACCTAGACCAACCTAACCTAAACCAAACTAACCTAGAGCAAACTAACCTAGATCAAACTGACCTAAATCAGAATCGCTTTATTCGCCAAGTAGTTTTCACATACAAGGAATTTGCTGTGGTTGTTGGTGCATACAGACAACATAAGAATAATAAGAATAAGAATTAAAAAGCATTAAAAAGCAAGCATTAAAAAACGACAAGAAGCATAAATATAAAATAAAGTAGAATATAGTATGAATGGATATATACAATACAGAATGATTTCTGAATGATGAGATATTTACAATACAGGATGATGAGATATTTACAATACAAAATGATTTTTCAGAATATGGAACGGGTGTGGGCTGTGCGTTAAACCAACCTAACCTAGACCAACCTAACCTCAACCAACGTAACCTAGATCAAACTAACCAAAACCAAACTAACCTAGACCAAACTAACCTAAACCAACCTAACCTAAACCAAACTAACCTAAACCAACCTAACCTAAACCAACCACATCATAACACACAATAGGACAATATGATGTATGAATCTCTAATTCCGCCACGATATACCCAATTTACTAACCCTAACTCTGATGCTCCAACCCCATACCTAACCCCCTAATCCTAACACTCTAACCACATACCTAACCCCCTAATCCTAACACTCTAACCACATACCTAACCCCCTAATCCTGACACTAACCCCATACCTAACCCTAGCCCCATACCTAACCCCCATATCCTAACACTCTAACCCTATACCTAACCCCCTAATCCTAACACTCTAACCCCCTAATCCTAACACTAACCCCATACCTAACCCCCTAATCCTAACACTAACCCCATACCTAACCCCCTAATCCTAACACTAACCCCATACCTAACCCCCTAATCCTAACACTAACCCCATACCCAACCCCCTAATCCTAACACTTTAACCCCATAATCCTGACACTAACCCCATACCCAACCCCCTAATCCAAACACTTTAACCCCACACCTAACCCCCTAATCCTGACACTAACCCCATACCTAACCCCCTAATCCTAACACTAACCCCGGTCTGAGAGGAGCGACCGTCTCTCCACAGCCCAGCCGACCCCCAGCAGAGCCCGGTGTTCAGGGAGAGCCGGTCGGGGACCAAGGTGTTGGACGCTCCCTTAGCAATAGTAACACGTTAAAGGGACGTGAACAGGACATTAAGGGGACATTAAGGGACATTAAAATGACGTGAAAGGGACGACAAGAGGACATGGGACGTTAGCATGAGCTGCTCAGGGACAAGCAGTTAGCCGGGCCCGCGGGCTGAGCATGTAGTCTGTAGCCTGTAACATGTAGCCTGTAGCATGTAGCCTGTAGCATGTAGCCTGTAACATGTAGCCTGTAGCGTGTAACCTGTAGCGTGTAACCTGTAACATGTAGCTTGTAACATGTAGCATGTAGCATAGCGTGTAGCCTGTAACATGTAGCATTTGGCGTGTAAGGTGTAACATGTAGCAAGTAGCGTGTAGCATGTAGCATCAGGCGGTAAGCAGCGGGTCGTGGTGAAGAGGCGACCCGGCTGTGAGTCGTGCTGCTCGGCTGGTGTTCGCATGAGCCCGAGCTAACGACACGCTAGCTGGCGGTAGTTTCCAGCGAGTAGCCCCGACCAGCGGCACTACGCGGGTACGGAGGTTTATAAACACTACTCACCTTAAAACCCAGACCTCCAGTCCTCGTACATCGGTCCAACTCCAGTCTAAGTCCAGTCTAACTCCCCAGAAGGTCGCCGGGTTCTCATGTTCCACACAGGCTAACGGCTAGCGGCTAGCCGGCAGCTCCACTCACTGATCCTGGTCTCCGGTCGAAGCTTCATCAGCACCGGCTCGGTAGGAAAGGTCGCGACCCGAGGAGCCAGAAGGAGCCGGACCAGAAGGTGCAGAAGGAACCGGACCAGAAGGTGCAGAAGGAGCCGGACCAGTAGGTGCAGAAGGAACCGGACCAGAAGGTGCAGAAGGAGCCGGACCAGGAGGTGCAGAAGCAGCCGGACCAGGAGGTGCAGAGGGCGGTGGGATCCTCCTGAGCTGCTCGGCTAAGCCCTAGCTCGGCGTGCTAGCCGTGATGCTCTGTGAACAACAACTAAAGCAAGTTCCCCTCAAGCGTCCAGCCGTCTCCGGTGCAGGGTGCTGGGTGGACAGCAGTCGCCCCTCGGTGCTCAGCGGTCCAGGTGCTGGTTCTCCTTGTGCTGGGTCTCCGGGTGCCGGGTCTCCGGGTGCTGGTTCTCCGGGTGCTGGGTCTCCGGGTTCTGGGTGCTGCTGGGTCGTCCTTTCCGCAGCTCCGTGGATTAGCAGCTCAGCTCCGCCTCGGGTCGCCTCTTGTCCGGGTCGCTTCACCTCCCGATCCGCTAGGAGGCTAGCGGCTAACAGGCTAGCGGTTCGGAGGGCTAGCGGCTAACAGGCTAGCGGCTAGGAGAGCTAGCGGCTAACAGGCTAGCGGTTCGGAGGGCTAACAGGCTAGCGGCTAGGAGGGCTAGCTACCGACAACTACGTCAAATATAAATATAAATATATATAAATAGATTGACCACAACAAACACAGCGCTGCGACGTGTCCAGGTAACAACACCTCGACGTGTCGACGTTAATTCAGTTAAAAACGATCACAGATTTAAACGGGTTGTTGGGGATAATATCCATAATATCACTATATAGTCAAACATGAGGCTTATCATATCACTATATAGTCAAACATGAGGCTTATCATATCACTATATAGTCAAACATAAGGCTTATCATATCACTATATAGTCAAACATAAGGCTTATCATATCACTATATAGTCAAACATGAGGCTTATCATATCACTATATAGTCAAACATGAGGCTTATCATATCACTATATAGTCAAACATGAGGCTTATCATATCACTATATAGTCAAACATGAGGCTTATCATATCACTATATAGTCAAACATGAGGCTTATCATATCACTATATAGTCAAACATAAGGCTTATATCATTATATAGTCAAACATAAGGGTTATCATATTATATAGTCAAACATAAGGGTTATATTATATACTCAAACATAAGGGTTATCATGTCATTATATAGTCAAACAAGGCTTATATTATATAGTCAAACGTAAGGGTTATATCATATAGTCAAACAAGGGTTATATATCATTATATAGTCAAACATAAGGGTTATATCATTATATAGTCAAACATAAGGGTTATATCATTATATAGTCAAACATAAGGGTTATCATATTATATAGTCAAACATAAGGGTTATATCATTATATAGTCAAACAAGGGTTATATCATTATATAGTCAAACATAAGGGTTATCATATTATATAGTCAAACATAAGGGTTATATCATTATATAGTCAAACATAAGGGTTATCATATTATATAGTCAAACATAAGGGTTCTATCATTATATAGTCAAACATAAGGGTTCTATCATTATATAGTCAAACATAAGGGTTATCATATCATTATATAGTCAAACATAAGGGTTCTATCATTATATAGTCAAACATAAGGGTTCTATCATTATATAGTCAAACATAAGGGTTATCATATCATTATATAGTCAAACATAAGGGTTATATCATATAGTCAAACATAAGGGTTCTATCATTATATAGTCAAACATAAGGGTTATATCATTATATAGTCAAACGTAATGGTTCTATCATTATATAGTCAAACATAAGGGTTATATCATTATATAGTCAAACATAAGGGTTATCATATCATTATATAGTCAAACATAAGTGTTATCATATCATTATATAGTCAAACATAAGGGTTATATCATTATATAGTCAAACATAAGGGTTATATCATTATATAGTCAAACATAAGGGTTATATCATATAGTCAAACATAAGGGTTATATCATTATATAGTCAAACATAAGGGTTATATCATTATATAGTCAAACATAAGGGTTATATCATTATATAGTCAAACATAAGGGTTATATCATTATATAGTCAAACATAAGGGTTATATCATTATATAGTCAAACATAAGGGTTATATCATTATATAGTCAAACATAAGGGTTATATCATTATATAGTCAAACATAAGGGTTATATCATTATATAGTCAAACATAAGGGTTATATCATTATATAGTCAAACATAAGGGTTATATCATTATATAGTCAAACATAAGGGTTATATCATTATATAGTCAAACATAAGGGTTATATCATTATATAGTCAAACATAAGGGTTCTATCATTATATAGTCAAACATAAGGGTTATCATATCATTATATAGTCAAACATAAGGGTTCTATCATTATATAGTCAAACATAAGGGTTATATCATTATATAGTCAAACATAAGGGTTCATTATATAGTCAAACATAAGGGTTATATCATATAGTCAAACATAAGGGTTCTATCATTATATAGTCAAACATAAGGGTTATATCATTATATAGTCAAACATAAGGGTTATATCATTATATAGTCAAACATAAGGGTTATATCATTATATAGTCAAACATAAGGGTTATATCATTATATAGTCAAACATAAGGGTTATATCATATAGTCAAACATAAGGGTTATATCATTATATAGTCAAACATAAGGGTTATATCATATAGTCAAACATAAGGGTTATATCATTATATAGTCAAACATAAGGGTTATATCATTATATAGTCAAACATAAGGGTTATATCATTATATAGTCAAACATAAGGGTTATATCATTATATAGTCAAACATAAGGGTTATATCATATAGTCAAACATAAGGGTTATATCATTATATAGTCAAACATAAGGGTTATATCATTATATAGTCAAACATAAGGGTTATATCATTATATAGTCAAACATAAGGGTTATATCATATAGTCAAACATAAGGGTTATATCATTATATAGTCAAACATAAGGGTTATATCATTATATAGTCAAACATAAGGGTTATATCATTATATAGTCAAACATAAGGGTTATATCATTATATAGTCAAACATAAGGGTTATCATATCATTATATAGTCAAACATAAGGGTTCTATCATTATA
>PIJE02001340.1:5000-59993 GCA_002895965.2 Coryphaenoides rupestris
CGCGTCCAGCTCCTGGAGAGGTCAGGGTCCGAGGTCAAGACTCACACACCACTTAACACCAGGAGTAGCAGGTCTATGTAGGCAGATGAGTCAGTCTACAGGTAACCACCACCTGGAGGTCCTGGTCTAAACGTCTAGTCTCCTCTGGCTGCAAGGTGGTTCCATGGTCCAAACCGCTGTGTGGAGGACAGACGACTCCGATCAGATGATTTGAAATGGAGATCATAAGATGGATTCTGATCTTTTTGCTAATCTGATTGGTTCTACAGATCATGCGCCTCAGAGCTCACAACGATCAGGACACGTCTACTTCCTGTACACACACACACACACACACACACACACACAGCGAGGCATGCTGGTGATGCTCAAGCACACAGGTCATGTGACCGATCAACTGACAGCCCCCAAGCTATGGAGGTGACCCCCGGTCACTCCGTGGCCCCACCTCCCATAGTAGCACACACACACACACACACACACACACTCACAGACACACACACTGACAGACACACTCACAAACACACACACACTCACAAACACACACACTTACACGTCACACACACACTGACACACACTCACAAACACACACTCACACGCATACACACATACATCAGGTGTGAGGTATAATACTGGCATACGGCTGGTATAATACTGGTATAATACTGATGTAATACTGGTATACGGCTGGTGTACTACTGGTTTAATACTGGTATACTACTGGTATACTCCTGGTATAATACTGGTATACTACTGGTTTAATACTGGTATACTGCTGGTATAATACTGGTTTAATACTGGTATACTACTGGTATACTGCTGGTATAATACTGGTATAATACCGGTATAATACTGGTATAATACTGGTATACTGCTGGTGTAATACTGGTATAATACTGGTATACTGCTGGTATACTGCTGGTATAATACTGGTATACTACTGGTGTAATACTGGTATATGGCTGGTGTACTACTGGTATACTGCTGGTATAATACTGGTTTAATACTGGTATACTACTGGTATACTGCTGGTATAATACTGGTATAATACCGGTATAATACTGGTATAATACCGGTATACTGCTGGTGTAATACTGGTATAATACTGGTATACTGCTGGTATACTGCTGGTATAATACTGGTATACTACTGGTGTAATACTGGTATACTACTGGTATAATACTGGTATACTACTGGTATAATAGTGTTGTGTCTGCGGGGGGTCGCTAGCTGGTAGCGGCTAGGCTACATGCTAAGCTACACGCTATAGTAGAGATAATAAAGTACTGACCGTTAAACCATCACCCTGAGGCCCGCTCTGTCAGCAGGAGGAGACAACAACAACAACAACAACAAGAGGAGGAGGAGGAGGAGGAAGAGAAGCACTTCCTGGAACAGCTGGACGGATCTGGCAACCCGCCGCCGGTTGCCAGACTTCACAGTGAAAACACGGAAAGGAAGCCACGGAAAAAACACGCCCACTATACTATACTATAGCTACTATACCCACTATACTATACTACCTGTATACCCACTACTATACTATACTACCGGTATACCCACTACTATACTATACTACCGGTATACCCACTACTATACTATACTACCGGTATACCCACTACTATACTATACTACCGGTATACCTACTATACTATACTATACTATACCTACTATATCCACTATACTATACCTACTATACTATACCCACTATACTATACTATACTACCGGTATACCCACTAAACTATACTATACCCACTCTACTATACTATACCTACTATATCCACTATACTATACCCACTATACTATACCCACGATACTATACTACCGGTATACCCACTATAATATACTATACCCACTATACTATACTATACTATAGTACCGGTATACCCACTAAACTAAACTATACTATACTATACTATACCCACGATACTATACTACCGGTATACCCACTATAATATACTATACCCACTATACTATACTATACTATAGCTACCGGTATACCCACTAAACTAAACTATACTATACTATACTATACTATACCCACATATACTATACTACCGGTATACCCACTATTACTATGACTACCGTATACCCACTATACTATACTATAACCCACTATACTATACTATACTTATACTATACCCACTATACTATCTACTATACTATATCTCACTATACTATATATATACACTATACTATACTATATTATATATGTGAGATGATGTAACAGTGTCCTCTTGTGTATAGTACTATATATATATAGTACTATATATATATAGTACTATATATATTAATATATATGTGAGATGATGTAACAGTGTCCTCTTGTGTATAGTACTATATATATATAGTACTATATATATATAGTACTATATATATTAATATATATGTGAGATGATGTAACAGTGTCCTCTTGTGTATAGTACTATATATATAGTACTATATATATATAGTACTATATATATTAATATATATGTGAGATGATGTAACAGTGTCCTCTTGTGTATAGTACTATATATATATAGTACTATATATATATAGTACTATATATATTAATATATATGTGAGATGATGTAACAGTGTCCTCTTGTGTATAGTACTATATATATATAGTACTATATATATATAGTACTATATATATTAATATATATGTGAGATGATGTAACAGTGTCCTCTTGTGTATAGTACTATATATATATAGTACTATATATATATAGTACTATATATATTAATATATATGTGAGATGATGTAACAGTGTCCTCTTGTGTATAGTACTATATATATAGTACTATATATATATAGTACTATATATATTAATATATATGTGAGATGATGTAACAGTGTCCTCTTGTGTATTGTACTATATATATATAGTACTATATATATTAATATATATGTGAGATGATGTAACAGTGTCCTCTTGTGTATAGTACTATATATATATAGTACTATATATATATAGTACTATATATATTAATATATATGTGAGATGATGTAACAGTGTCCTCTTGTGTATAGTACTATATATATATAGTACTATATATATTAATATATATGTGAGATGATGTAACAGTGTCCTCTTGTGTATAGTACTATATATATTAATATATATGTGATATGATGTAACAGTGTCCTCTTGTGTATAGTACTATATATATATAGTACTATATATATTAATATATATGTGAGATGATGTAACAGTGTCCTCTTGTGTATAGTACTATATATATATAGTACTATATATATATAGTACTATATATATTAATATATATGTGAGATGATGTAACAGTGTCCTCTTGTGTATAGTACTATATATATATAGTACTATATATATATAGTACTATATATATTAATATATATGTGAGATGATGTAACAGTGTCCTCTTGTGTATTGTACTATATATATATAGTACTATATATATATAGTACTATATATATTAATATATATGTGAGATGATGTAACAGTGTCCTCTTGTGTATAGTACTATATATATATATATATAGTACTATATATATATAGTACTATATATATTAATATATATGTGAGATGATGTAACAGTGTCCTCTTGTGTATTGTACTATATATATATAGTACTATATATATATAGTACTATATATATTAATATATATGTGAGATGATGTAACAGTGTCCTCTTGTGTATAGTACTATATATATATAGTACTATATATATATAGTACTATATATATTAATATATATGTGAGATGATGTAACAGTGTCCTCTTGTCTATAGTACTATATATATAGTACTATATATATATACTATATATATATAGTACTATATATATATAGTACTATATATATTAATATATATGTGAGATGATGTAACAGTGTCCTCTTGTGTATAGTACTATATATATATAGTACTATATATATTAATATATATGTGAGATGATGTAACAGTGTCCTCTTGTGTATAGTACTATATATATATAGTACTATATATATATAGTACTATATATATTAATATATATGTGAGATGATGTAACAGTGTCCTCTTGTGTATTGTACTATATATATATAGTACTATATATATATAGTACTATATATATTAATATATATGTGAGATGATGTAACAGTGTCCTCTTGTGTATAGTACTATATATATATAGTACTATATATATATAGTACTATATATATTAATATATATGTGAGATGATGTAACAGTGTCCTCTTGTGTATAGTACTATATATATATAGTACTATATATATATAGTACTATATATATTAATATATATGTGAGATGATGTAACAGTGTCCTCTTGTGTATAGTACTATATATATATAGTACTATATATATATAGTACTATATATATTAATATATATGTGAGATGATGTAACAGTGTCCTCTTGTGTATTGTACTATATATATATAGTACTATATATATATAGTACTATATATATTAATATATATGTGAGATGATGTAACAGTGTCCTCTTGTGTATAGTACTATATATATATAGTACTATATATATATAATATATATAGTACTATGATGTAACATATCCTCTTACAATACTATACCTACTACACTACACTATACCTACTATACTTACTATACTATACTTGCTATACCCACTACACTATACCTACTATACAATACCTACTACACTACACTATACCTACTATACTTACTATACTATACTTGCTATACCCACTACACTATACCTACTATACTACACTATACCCACTACACTATACTACTATACAATACTATACCTACTATACTACACTAACTATACTACACCTACCATACTATACCTACTATACCTACTACACTACACTATACCTACTATACTTGCTATACCCACTACACTATACCTACTATACAATACTATACCTACTATACTACACTATACCTACTATACTACACTATACCTACTATACTATACCCACTACACTATACCTACTATACAATACTATACCAACTACACTACACTATACCTACTATACTTACTATACTATACTTGCTATACCCACTACACTATACCTACTATACAATACTATACCTACTATACTACACTAACTATACTACACCTACCATACTATACTTACTATACTACACTACAATATACCTGCTATACAATACTATACCTACTATACTACACTACACTATACCTACTATACTATACTTGCTATACCCACTACACTATACAATACTATACCTACCATACTATACTTACTATACTACACTACACTATACCTGCTATACAATACCTACTATACTACTTACTATACCCACTACACTATACCTACTATACTATACCCACTACACTATACTTACTATACCCACTACACTATACCTACTATACAATACTATACCTACTATACTATAGTACACTACACTATACCTACTATACTATACTTACTATAACCACTATACTATACTTGCTATACCCACTACACTATACCTACTACACTATACTTACTATACCCACTACACTATACCTACTATACTACACTATACCTACTATACTATACTTACTATACCCACTACACTATACCTACTATACTACACTATACCTATACCTACTATACTATACTTACTATACCCACTACACTATACCTACTATACTACACTATACCTACTATACTATACTTACTATACCCACTACACTATACCTACTATACTACACTATACCTACTACACTATACTTACTATACCCACTACACTATACCTACTATACTACACTACACTATACTTACTATACCCACTACACTATACCTACTATACTACACTATACTATACTTACTATACCTACTATACTATACTAGCTATACCCACTACACTATACACACTATACTATACTTACTATACCCACTACACTATACCTACTATACTACACTACACCTACTATACTATACTTGCTATACCCACTACACTATACCTATTATACAATACTATACAATACAACACTACACTATACTTACTATACCCACTATACAATACTACACTACACCTACTATACCCACTATACAATACCTACACCTACTATACCCACTATACAATACCTACACCTACTATACCCACTATACAATACTATACCTACACCTACTATACTATACTTACTATACCCACTATACTATACTTGCTATACCTACTATACTATACAACACTACACTATACTTACTATACTATACCCACTACACTATACAATACTATACTACACTATACCCACTACACTATACAATACTATACCTACTATACTACACTACACCTACTATACTATACTTACTACACCCACTACACTATACTTACTATACCCACTACACTATACAATACTATACCTACTATACCCACTACACTATACCTACTATACAATACTATACCAGCTCACCTGTCCAATCCTGAGTGCAAAGTGAGTTGTTTGACAAATTCTTTTTAAGAAGCAACAGAAAGGTGATTGCCTCATCTTAATAACTAACATAGTACACACACACACACACACACACACACACACACACACACACACACACACACACACACACAAATTGCTTTGTAAACTCTTTAATAACAACTCAAACTTTAACATGTAAGAACCAAACACCAACAAAAAACTAAGTATGAACGACACCCTAAACACAAAACGCCACATTAGTCATCGTGGCTGGAGGGGGCCGAGCTCTGACGGTCAGTCACTATCGCTGTCGTCGTCGTCCAGCACATAGACACACCCCTCTCCGGTGTCCTCCATGAAACACACACCTGCAGGACGCAACACACTCATCACACACCTGCAGGACGCAACACACTCATCACACACCTGCAGGACGCAACACACTCATCACACACCTGCAGGACGCAACACACTCATCACACACCTGCAGGACGCAACACACTCATCACACACCTGCAGGACGCAACACACTCATCACACACCTGCAGGACGCAACACACTCATCACACACCTGCAGGACGCAACACACTCATCACACACCTGCAGGACGCAACACACTCATCACAACCCTGCAGGACGCAACACACTCATCACACACCTGCAGGACGCAACACACTCATCACACACCTGCAGGACGCAACACACTCATCACAACCCTGCAGGACGCAACACACTCATCACACACCTGCAGGACGCAACACACTCATCACACACCTGCAGGACGCAACACACTCATCACAACCCTGCAGGACGCAACACACTCATCACAACCCTGCAGGACGCAACACACTCATCACACACCTGCAGGACGCAACACACTCATCACACACCTGCAGGACGCAACACACTCATCACACACCTGCAGGACGCAACACACTCATCACACACCTGCAGGACGCAACACACTCATCACACACCTGCAGGACGCAACACACTCATCACACACCTGCAGGACGCAACACACTCATCACACACCTGCAGGACGCAACACACTCATCACAACCCTGCAGGACGCAACACACTCATCACACACCTGCAGGACGCAACACACTCATCACACACCTGCAGGACGCAACACACTCATCACACACCTGCAGGACGCAACACACTCATCACACACCTGCAGGACGCAACACACTCATCACACACCTGCAGGACGCAACACACTCATCACACACCTGCAGGACGCAACACACTCATCACAACCCTGCAGGACGCAACACACTCATCACACACCTGCAGGACGCAACACACTCATCACACACCTGCAGGACGCAACACACTCATCACACACCTGCAGGACGCAACACACTCATCACACACCTGCAGGACGCAACACACTCATCACACACCTGCAGGACGCAACACACTCATCACACACCTGCAGGACGCAACACACTCATCACACACCTGCAGGACGCAACACACTCATCACAACCCTGCAGGACGCAACACACTCATCACACACCTGCAGGACGCAACACACTCATCACACACCTGCAGGACGCAACACACTCATCACACACCTGCAGGACGCAACACACTCATCACACACCTGCAGGACGCAACACACTCATCACACACCTGCAGGACGCAACACACTCATCACACACCTGCAGGACGCAACACACTCATCACACACCTGCAGGACGCAACACACTCATCACACACCTGCAGGACGCAACACACTCATCACACACCTGCAGGACGCAACACACTCATCACACACCTGCAGGACGCAACACACTCATCACACACCTGCAGGACGCAACACACTCATCACACACCTGCAGGACGCAACACACTCATCACACACCTGCAGGACGCAACACACTCATCACACCCTGCAGGACGCAACACACTCATCACACACCTGCAGGACGCAAGACACTCATCACACACCTGCAGGACGCAACACACTCATCACACACCTGCAGGACGCAACACACTCATCACACACCTGCAGGACGCAACACACTCATCACACACCTGCAGGACGCAACACACTCATCACACACCTGCAGGACGCAACACACTCATCACACACCTGCAGGACGCAACACACTCATCACACACCTGCAGGACGCAACACACTCATCACACACCTGCAGGACGCAACACACTCATCACACACCTGCAGGACGCAACACACTCATCACAACCCTGCTGCTCATCACAACCTGCAGGACGCAACACACTCATCACAACCCTGCAGGACGCAACACACTCATCACACACCTGCTGCTCACACACTCACCACACACCTGCTGCTCACACTCATCACACCTGCTGCTCACACACTCACCACACACCTGCTGCTCACACACTCATCACACACACCTGCTGCTCACAACCCTGCAGGACGCAACACACTCATCACAACCCTGCAGGACGCAACACACTTATCACAACCTTGCTGCTCACACACCTGCAGGACGCAACACACTCATCACAACCTTGCAGGACGCAACACACTCATCACACACCTGCTGCTCACACACCTACAGGACGCAACACACTCATCACAACCCTGCAGGACGCAACACACTCATCACACACCTGCAGGACGCAACACACTCATCACAACCCTGCAGGACGCAACACACTCATCACACACCTGCAGGACGCAACACACTCATCACACACCTGCAGGACGCAACACACTCATCACACACCTGCAGGACGCAACACACTCATCACACACCTGCAGGACGCAACACACTCATCACACACCTGCAGGACGCAACACACTCATCACACACCTGCAGGACGCAACACACTCATCACAACCTGCAGGACGCAACACACTCATCACACACCTGCAGGACGCAACACACTCATCACAACCCTGCAGGACGCAACACACTCATCACACACCTGCAGGACGCAACACACTCATCACAACCCTGCAAGACGCAACACACTCATCACACACCTGCAAGACGCAACACACTCATCACAACCCTGCAAGACGCAACTCTCATCACAACCCTGCTGCTCACACACCTGCAGGACGCAACACTCACACACCTGCTGCTCACACATATCTCCAGGTATACAAGCTTGTATCTCCAGGTATACACGCTTGTATCTCCAGGTATACACGCTTGTATCTCCAGGTATATACGCTTGTATCTCCAGGTATACACGCTTGTATCTCCATGTATACACGCTTGTATCTCCAGGTATATACGCTTGTATCTCCAGGTATACACGCTTGTATCTCCAGGTATACAAGCTTGTATCTCCAGGTATACACGCTTGTATCTCCAGGTATACAAGCTTGTATCTCCAGGTATATACGCTTGTATCTCCAGGTATACACGCTTGTATCTCCAGGTATACAACGCTTGTATCTCCAGGTATACACGCTTGTATCTCCAGGTATACAAGCTTGTATCTCCAGGTATATACACTTGTATCTCCAGGTATATGAAGGCCTGTGGAGGTGGGGTCTCCATACCGGGGGTAGTGGCGTTCTCCTCCTCATCCTCATCCTCCCAGTGCTCCAGGTCATAACTCACCAAATGGTTCTGAGGGGGAAGATCGTTAGGCAACATGTTGCATGTGTTGTCATGGTGATAAGTAGGTATAGTGACAGTGTGTCTAGATGTTATCACGGTATCACGATGGTGTCGTCATGGGAACCTTGTGTTTCAGCAGCTGCTTCCAGCGGCGGGCCGGTTCTTTGAGCAGCAGCATGACCGGCTGGTTGCTCTTCATGGTCCAGCTGCAGGCCTCCGGGTCCACGGAGCCGGACAGGCCCAGTTCAGCTCGGTACCACAGGTCCCCCACACTACCGCTGCCAGCATGCACGCCGTAGGGGTCAGAGGTTAGGGGTCAGTGGTTAGTCATGACCTGTAGACAACTAGTAGATAGTGTGATGGTAGGGGTTAAGGTTAGGGGTCAGAGGTTAAGGTTAGTACTGACCAGTAGACAGTATGGTGGAATGGGTTAATGTTAGGGGTCAGAGGTTAATCCTGACCTGTAGAGCATTAGGGGTTAAGGTTAGGGGTCAGAGGTTAGTCCTGACCTGTAGACCACTCTGTCAGGGTAGAAGTCACAGCGTTGGCCTTCTGGGTTGATCAGCTTTATTGTAGCGATCACACAGTCTGACGTCTGGTACCACCTGACCTGGGGGTGGAGACTAACACAACCAATCACGTCAGTCCCCTGGTACCACCTGACCTGGGGGTGGAGACTATTGCAGGTTTCACACATTAGCATTGAAGTGTGTTATTTAAGTTTTATATTTAATATTAAGAGTTTTTTTACCTCCTCGTGGCGTCCAGTCTGCTGATTGGTTCATCCCTCCCACTGATCTCACAGGATGAACCTTGAGGAGCAGACCTGCTCAGATGGCTCTCGGACAGTTCTGGACCAGGGTTCTGCTGGTCTTCAGACAGTTCTGGATCAGGGTTCTGCTGGTCTTCAGAGAGTTCTGGACCAGGGTTCTGCTGGTCTTCAGACAGTTCTGGATCAGGGTTCTGCTGGTCTTCAGAGAGTTCTGGACCAGGGTTCTGTTGGCCACTGGTCCCGTTCTGGGAAAGGTAGGGTCTGTAGGCCGAGACCAGAACCTCATCTTCTGCGTTCAGCTGCTCCTCCAGAGACCCAGGCGGTCTAGACTCCCAGCCGGGTCCCAGCATAAGACTTAGTTAGCTTCTTGATCTCAGCTTGAACATTAAATATACCTGGATTATATTGAGACATGAACCCCAACCTGCTAGAAGCTTCCTAGCACCTGATTGGTCCACACGTTCTCACCCAAAGATATGACGGGCGTCTGGGTGGTGTGTGGCCCCGCCCCCCTGACACAGGTCTATGAGCAGCTCCAGGTGCTCAGGGTTGCTGGTTCCCTTCCCGGTGTTCAGCACCAAGCTCCGCACGTCATGCTCGTTGATCAGGGTCTTCACGCCCGGGACACGGTGCACTTTGACCTCACAAAAAAACAGAGACCCCGTTGAACCACCCAGTCTAACCTTCTCGTTCAACCGCCCAGTCTAACCTTCTCGTTCAACCGCCCAGTCTAACCTTCTCGTTCAACCGCTCAGTCTAACCTTCTAGTTCAACCGCCCAGTCTAACCTTCTCGTTCAACCGCCCAGTCTAACCTTCTCGTTCAACCGCCCAGTCTAACCTTCTAGTTCAACCGCCCAGTCTAACCTTCTCGTTCAACCGCCCAGTCTAACCTTCTCGTTCAACCGCCCAGTCTAACCTTCTCGTTCAACCGCCCAGTCTAACCTTCTCGTTCAACCGCCCAGTCTAACCTTCTAGTTCAACCGCCCAGTCTAACCTTCTCGTTCAACCGCCCAGTCTAACCTTCTCGTTCAACCGCCCAGTCTAACCTTCTCGTTCAACCGCCCAGTCTAACCTTCTAGTTCAACCGCCCAGTCTAACCTTCTAGTTCAACCGCCCAGTCTAACCTTCTAGTTTAACCACCCAGTCTAACCTTCTAGTTTAACCACCCAGTCTAACCGCCCAGTCTAACCTTCTAGTTTAACCTTTAACCAGTATGTCCATGTGTGTCTCAGAAAAGGTTTTCTTGTTGGATCAGAAGCATCGACTGGATGATTCTATAATCAATAACGTCGTTACAACCTGACTGAGTGTTGAAGACACAGAAGACCAATAAACCATCAGCTGAGTATTGATCAGCCTAGCATTGATCAGTATGAGTATAGGTCAGCTGAGTATTGATCAGTATGAGTATTGATCAGGAGGTTACCATGGGGTCCAGGAACACAGTGTTCCCCAGACTGAGGACAACTCTGGCCTGGTGCTGATGACCTACGACCTTCTGGCTGATGACCCTAGTCACCTGACACACATACGATTTGTGTGTTACTTTTTACATTAAGATTAATCTTAAGACATTTAGACAAGACAGACAGAAATACAGGCAGACAGACCTCTGGGTTCCAGGTGCGTTCTGAGTCTGTCGGTCGGACCCCACAGAGCACCATCTCCACCGCCTGCTCTGGCAGGGCCTGGAAGTGGGCAGGAAGCTGGTGCAGCTGGTGGAACCTCACTTCCTGTTCCCGCCCCTCATCCACCAAGCGTACCAAGACCCCGAAGAACGGACTGTCCCCTCGTTCGGGCTCCTGCAGGACCCTGACCCTACCAGAACGCGCACACACACACATACACAAACCGGTCCTGACCTGGTTCTACCTGGGACCGGTCCTGACCTGGTTCTACCTGGGCCCGGTCCAGACCTGGTTCTACCTGGGACTGGTACAGACCTGGTTCTACATGGAACCGGTCCTGACCTGGGACTGGTACAGACCTGGTTCTACCTGGGACCAGTCCAGACCTGGTCCTAACTGGGACCAGTCCAGACCTGGTCCTAACTGGAAAAAGTGCAGACCTGTGGCAGGCCTGGTCCTCCTTCAGGGCGTAGAGTCCTCCGGCCACCAGCTCCTCGGGGCCTGGCACCTCCTGGCTGTAGTACGACGCCATGGCGGCCGCCAGCTTCTCAAAGCAGTCGTCCGTTTGGCTGATGATGCGACCGGAGAACACAGACGCCGTCCTGATGTAGAGAGGGAGGACCTTGGGACAAGAGAGATAGCCGTCAGACCGTGGAGGGTCAAAGGTCAAACGGTGTACAGTACAGCTAGGGGTGGGTACAGAACTGTGCAAAGGTTAAGAAAACGCAGGACAGGAAGTGAGGGTGTGGCCGGGAGGAAGTAGCCCCCACCGTCAGGACCCCCGCGGCAGGCAGGAGGGAGCGGTCCTGTCGGGGATCGAACCTGTGCCTGTCTGGACACGAGGGGCCGCCCCTGGAGACAAGACACAACCCACGGTTACTTCCTGTCAGTCCAGGAAGTACATTACTGGTCAAGTTACTTCCTGTCTCGCCAGGTTAGTAGTCAAGTGTAGATAATAATTAGTGGCAGTATACTAGTGCTATTACTAGTTAGTGGCAGTGGACCAGTACTAGTTAGAGACCTGCAGACTCCGAGGCTCTTGAGCCAAGTGCAGAGGGGCCGGGCGGTGCGGGCCCTATCCCGGGCCTGCAGGACCCCCAGGGTGAAGGCCAGCAGCTCGGGGGGCAGCAGGGCGCCGGCCCTCCGCAGGTAGCGCACCACTCCCACCAGGTGGCGGCTGTTCCTCTCAGACACCAGTAGCAGGGACTGGGGCGGGGGCGGGGCAGGGGTCTACCAGAACACACACACCACACCCCTACATCACTGCTACACACCATGCACAACATGTGGGGGGGCGTGGCTTTACACAGAGTGGGCGTGCTGGTGTGGCTGGATAAAGAGGTTTAGTAGATAGAGGGGTGTGGTCATGTAAACAGAGGGTGGTGTGGTTATGTAATCACATGTGGGTGTGGTTATGTAAATAGGGGGTGTGGTCAGCACCTGGTCCAGCAGGTTCCTGAAGTTGTGCACCATGCTGAAGAGACGGCGTCCGAACAGGCGGGGGGAGGGGGGGAAGCCGTAGTGGACCACACAGGTGGCGTCCCTCACCCCCAGGGCCAACACACACTCATCTGTAGTGACTAGGGGGCAAAGGTCACGTCACATTTACCAACATCGTAACAGAACACGGTTAACAACAACAGAACTGTCGTTACCCATAATGATCTGCGATCCTGGACCCACATCCTTCCTCCACTGCTGAGCGGTGGCCTCAAACAGGTCCTCTGAGGTCTGGTGGGCTTTGAGACACAGGGCTGAGGTGGTGCTCACCACCTGGACACCACCACACACACACCTCAGACACCACCCTCCCTGCTCCTACACCTGGAACCCCTGCTGAGTTCTGAGCCCTTACCTTGAACACCTGCTCCACCTCTTCCACAGAGTTGGCGATGATGAGGGTCTTCTGGCCAGAGCCGGGGCTGAAGTCCAGACCCCCCAGCAGCACCGAGACCCGGTTGTTGTCCAGAGCCAGCAGGATCCTCTGTGGACCCGCAGGACCAGTAAGGTTAGGTGGTGTCTTGCTCAGGGACACCTCCACACTTAGCTAGGAGGAGCAGGTAAGGTTAGGTGGTGTCTTGCTCAGGGACACCTCCACACTTAGCTAGGAGGAGCAGGTAGGGTTAGGTGGTGTCTTGCTCAGGGACACCTCCACACTTAGCTAGGAGGAGCAGGTTAGGGTTAGGTGGTGTCTTGCTCAGGGACCCTCCACGACTTAGCTAGGAGAGCAGGTAGGTTAGGTGGTGTCTCGCTCAGGGACACCTCCACACTTCGCTAGGAGGAGCAGGTAGGGTTAGGTGGTGTCTTGCTCAGGGACACCTCCACACTTAGCTAGGAGGAGCAGGTAGGGTTAGGTGGTGTCTCGCTCAGGGACACCTCCACACTTAACTAGGAGGAGCAGGTAGGGTTAAGGTGGTGTCTTGCTCAGGGACAACTCCACACTCAGCTAGGGGACCTTCGCCTGATGCTACTGCTGCCACAATGGTCTAGAACATGACCCCACCCAGTCCCCGTGTGGCTCCTCCCACTGACCTGTTGGACTCCGGCGTACAGCGCCGCCTCCTCCGGCAGGGTGATGACAACACAGGGAGACGACATGTGATTGGTCAGCAGGACCTCCATGTGACCGTTCCAGGTCCGGGACACGGCGACGATCTGTCTGGGGTGAGAAGCCCTGCCCTTCTCCCCCGCCGTCACCTTCTGGAAGTGCTGCAAGATGGACGACATCTAGGGCGCACACACACAGGCACACACATACACACACACGCAAAATGACACAAAGCAGATGTGGTCCAGAAGTGCTCCCAGGGTCTGAACAGTAACCCTGACCTCGCACCAGGAGCTGCTCACCTGCTCCGGGGCGACGGAGAACAGCTGGTCAGCCTGGTCCAGCACCAGGTGAGACAGACGTAGGAACAGGAAGCAGTGACAGGACAGGAGGCGGAGCAAGCTGAAGGGAGTGGTCACCAGCACCAGGCCTGGGGGGGGGGGGGGGGGGGGGGGGGGCGGGCGGAGCCACACATCAGAGGGACATGTGCTCATTAACAACACACTCTGGGTCACCATGGTTTCAGGTCAAGTGTCATAATACTGCTCCTTAATGACCTGTCTCTGTACGGTCTAACCCCTACCTGCTCCTTAATGACCTGTCTCTGTACTGTCTAACCCCTACCTGCTCCTTAATGACCTGTCTCTGTACGGTCTAACCCCTACCTGCTCCTTAATGACCTGTCTCTGTACTGTCTAACCCCTACCTGCTCCTTAATGACCTGTCTCTGTACTGTCTAACCCCTACCTGCTCCTTAATGACCTGTCTCTGTACTGTCTAACCCCTACCTGCTCCTTAATGACCTGTGTCTGTACTGTCTAACCCCTACCTGCTCCTTAATAACTCACAGTTCTTGTGGATCTTCACAGTCTTGGCCTCGTCCTTGCCACACCCAGCAGCACCGTCATTGGATGGAAGGTGTGATTGACTTGGAGCTCGTCCAATACCTCAGTCACAGTCTGGCCTTCTCCCAGCTCGCACAGAGGATCACTGCTATGGGCTACACAACACACACGCTACAAACAACGCACAACTGTGTGTGTGTGTGTGTGTGTGTGTGTGTGTGTGTGTGTGTGTGCGTGTTTACCCCGAAGTGTGTGCTGGGGGAGGGGGAGACAGCAGCAGGTGGGTGAGTAAGGGGGGGAGGTAACTCAGGGGGTGGTCCGCGGTGGGGGAGATGACGAGGGAGTCACAGCCCTCGCCACAGCTGGCCAGCTGTAGCGCTCACACAGTGCTGGGCCCGGGTAGCGATGTCGCACCAGCACCTACACACACATACACACACACACACACATATACATACACACACACACACTCATATTCATATATACAGTGTATGTGTGTGTGTTACCGGTGGAGGTGGTGTGTGATGGGGCATCGGCCAGACTGCTGCAGGGCTCGACAGGCATAGCAGAGTGCAGTAACACCCCCGCCCTGCAGGGGGCGCTGTCCACTGGCTGCTGGGAGGACAACATGCAGAGCTTACACAGACAGACGACAGACAGGCAGACATGCAGAGAGGCAGGCAGACAGACACACACCTTGGCCTCGGGGTCCAGTTGAGGTTCTGGGTTGAGCCACTCCAGCAGTCTGAAGACCACAACACAAGGGTTCAGACCTTCATCACAGCAGGAAGTGGTCTCCTGGTGACCTCGTAGACCCTCACCTGCTGCAGGCTCGCTCCTCCGCACCGCTCAGCATAGTGGGAGCCTGGACCGCTCCACACCCGTTTCCCTGGCAACACAAACACACACGTTTACATCTCTTCTGTAATTCTTTAGTCAGTGCAGACCGCTGGTGTGGACAAGATGTGTTTCCTGAGAGCAGATTATATTATCGTACGTCACGTTTATCAATTCTGAGGGAGACGATACAACAATCATACTACAGAAAAGATTAACTGTTTCACAGCTTTAATAGATACCACTTCTTTACCTGCCGAGTCCACACGGATGCTGCTCCCTCCTCCTCCTCCTCTCCTCCTCCTCCTCTCTCCTATCCAGAAAGCAGCAGAGGGGTCAACAGGTGAGTCTCTGTACGGTCTAACCCCTACCTGCTCCTTAATGACCTGTCTCTGTACTGTCTAACCCCTACCTGCTCCTTAATGACCTGTCTCTGTACTGTCTAACCCCTACCTGCTCCTTAATGACCTGTGTCTGTACTGTCTAACCCCTACCTGCTCCTTAATAACTCACAGTTCTTGTGGATCTTCACAGTCTTGGCCTCGTCCTTGGCCACACCCAGCAGCACCGTCATTGGATGGAAGGTGTGATTGACTTGGAGCTCGTCCAATACCTCAGTCACAGTCTGGGCCTTCTCCCAGCTCGCACAGAGGATCACTGCTATGGGCTACACACACACACACGCTACAAACAACGCACAACTGTGTGTGTGTGTGTGTGTGTGTGTGTGTGTGTGTGTGTGTGCGTGTTTACCCCGAAGTGTGTGCTGGGGGAGGGGGGAGACAGCAGCAGGTGGGTGAGTAAGGGGGGGAGGTAACTCAGGGGGTGGTCCGCGGTGGGGGAGATGACGAGGGAGTCACAGCCCCTCGCCACAGCTGGCCAGCTGTAGCGCTCACACAGTGCTGGGCCCGGGTAGCGATGTCGCACCAGCACCTACACACACATACACACACACACACACATATACATATACACACACACACACTCATATTCATATATACAGTGTATGTGTGTGTGTTACCGTGTGGAGGTGGTGTGTGATGGGGGCATCGGCCAGACTGCTGCAGGGCTCGACAGGCATAGCAGAGTGCAGTAACACCCCCGCCCTGCAGGGGGCGCTGTCCACTGGCTGCTGGGAGGACAACATGCAGAGCTTACACAGACAGACGACAGACAGGCAGACATGCAGAGAGGCAGGCAGACAGACACACACCTTGGCCTCGGGGTCCAGTTGAGGTTCTGGGTTGAGCCACTCCAGCAGTCTGAAGACCACAACACAAGGGTTCAGACCTTCATCACAGCAGGAAGTGGTCTCCTGGTGACCTCGTAGACCCTCACCTGCTGCAGGCTCGCTCCTCCGCACCGCTCAGCATAGTGGGAGCCTGGACCGCTCCACACACCGTTTCCCTGGCAACACAAACACACACGTTTACATCTCTTCTGTAATTCTTTAGTCAGTGCAGACCGCTGGTGTGGACAAGATGTGTTTCCTGAGAGCAGATTATATTATCGTACGTCACGTTTATCAATTCTGAGGGAGACGATACAACAATCATACTACAGAAAAGATTAACTGTTTCACAGCTTTAATAGATACCACTTCTTTACCTGCCGAGTCCACACGGATGCTGCTCCTCCTCCTCCTCCTCCTCCTCCTCCTCCTCTCTCCTATCCAGAAAGCAGCAGAGGGGTCAACAGGTGAGTTCTGAAGCCGGTTCTGGGACCAACGTGTGTGTGTGTGTCTGTGTTCTACTACCGATTCGGTTTCCCCCAGGTGGCTGTGATTGGAGCATCCTGAAGCTCCTCCTCTACGTCATCCTGAAGCCAATCGGCAGCCAGCTCCCTCTTCAGAATCTCCTGCCAAACAGGAAGCATCCACCAATCACCAATCAGCAGTCACAGCCAGCTCCATGTGGGATGGACCACCACATCAGAGTAACTGTCTGACAACATCACGAGAGTTCGTATCCTAATAAAAACACTCACGCATGTTGACAAGAGTTACAATGCAGACATTTAGACTTCAAGAACAGATTGCCTTCTAAAGACATTACGTTCATAGTTTTAAAAGCATCGTCTGTGGTTGATGGATTTATGAAATCACCTTCATGTCCATGAGATGAGATGGAGATTCTACCCCAAGAGCTGCAGTAGGAGTCCGCTTTTTAACTTCTGGGTTAGGATGCTTCACTGCTCGGTTAGGATTATTGACTGCTGGGTTAGGGCTGGGGTCAGGAAGGTCAACTTCTGTGGAATCATCTCTACAGGAAGTGGCCTGGATGACCGAATCTGGATTCAGGAACTTGAAGATCCTTTGGAAGAGACGGTGAGGGCACATTACAGCCGTCTGATTGGACAGTACAGACGCATCTAGCCTGTTCAGGTGACGCTATTGGTCAGGGCCGGGTGATGTCACCTGAACAGGCCCAGGCTATTGGTTGGATCCGCCCTGCTGCTCTTGGAGTTCACAACGTTGCCGACGGAAGTGCTTAAAACCAGGACATTAAGGTCATCACTGGTCCGAGTTGCCCGGCTGGGTGAGTTCTGATGGAGGACTGACAGGAGCCTCACCTCCCAAGGGCAGCAGGAGGTCTGGGGCTGCCTCCTGCCTCTCCTCCTGGACTCCCCTCATCCTCCTCCTCCTTTGGGGAGCACCCGGCTCCCTTCTTCTGGCTACCCTAGGAGAGGAGCACCGCAGGGCTCAGCTTGGCTCATCAGCCCCAACAAAGCAGTCATCACCTGGAGGTCTTACATGGAGGGTTATCACCTCACCTGGAGGTCTTACCTGGAGGGTTATCACCTCACCTGGAGGGTTATCACCTCACCTGGAAGGTCATCACTTCACCTGGAGGGTTATCACCTCACCTGGAGGGTTATCACTTCACCTGGAGGTCTTACCTGGAGGGTTATCACCTCACCTGGAGGGTCATCACGTCACCTGGAGGTCTTACCTGGAGGGTTATCACTTCACCTGGAGGTCTTACCTGAAGGGTTATCACTTCACCTGGTGGTCTTACCTGGAGGGTTATCACCTCACCTGGAGGTCTTACCTGGAGGGTTACCACTTCACCTGGAGGTCTTATCAAGAGGGTTATCACTTCACCTGGAGGGTTATCACCTCACCTGGAGATCTTATCTGGAGGGTTATCAACTCACCTGGAGGGTTATCACCTCACCTGGAGGTCTTATCTGGAGGTTTATCACCTCACCTGGAGGGTTATCACTTCACCTGGAGGGTTATCACCTCACCTGGAGGTCTTATCTGGAGGGTTATCACCTCACCTGGAGGGTTATCGCTTCACCTGGAGGGTTATCACCTCACCTGGAGGTCTTATCTGGAGGGTTATCACCTCACCTGGAGGGTTATCGCTTCACCTGGAGGGTTATCACCTCACCTGGAGGGTTATCGCTTCACCTGGAGGGTTATCACCTCACCTGGAGTGTTATCACTTCACCTGGAGGTCTTACCTGGAGGGTTATCACCTCACCTGGAGGGTTATCACCTCACCTGGAAGGTCATCACTTCACCTGGAGGGTTATCACCTCACCTGGAGGGTTATCACTTCACCTGGAGGTCTTACCTGGAGGGTTATCACCTCACCTGGAGGTCTTATCTGGAGGGTTATCACCTCACCTGGAGGGTTATCACTTCACCTGGAGGGTTATCACTTCACCTGGACGTCTTACCTGGAGGGTTATCACTTCACCTGGACGTCTTACCTGGAGGGTTATCACCTCACCTGGACGTCTTACCTGGAGGGTTATCACCTCACCTGGACGTCTTACCTGGAGCGTTATCACCTCACCACACTTTAGAGTTAGAGTTGTTTGAGGATGTATGTTTAGAAGAATACTGCAGGAGTGAATGGGGAGTAAGCATTCCATTGTACTTGTTCCACATGGCAATAAAGGAACCTTGACATCATCATCAGACAGAACCTTTACAGGTACAGGGATGACATCACCTGTGGGAGGTCTTACCTGCAGGGTGGGGTGAGCAGTCTTCTCCTCCCGTGGAGTTGCAGCTGGAGCAGACAAAAAGGGTTTTAGTGTTGTTGGAAGGAAGTTAAAGACGACCATCTCACACTCATTTCTAATGCCAACGTTCAACATTTAGAGTCTCATATATAACCGCTGCTAAGTAACATTCAACATCTGGAGTCTCATATATAACCGCTGCTAAGTAACATTCAACATCTGGAGTCTCATATATAACCGCTGCTAAGTAACATTCAACATCTGGAGTCTCATATATAACCGCTACTAAGTAACATTCAACATCTGGAGTCTCATATATAACCGCTGCTAAGTAACATTCAACATCTGGAGTCTCATATATAACCGCTGCTAAGTAACATTCAACATCTGGAGTCTCATATATAACCGCTGCTAAGTAACATTCAACATCTGGAGTCTCATATATAACCGCTGCTAAGTAAACATTCAACATCTGGAGTCTCATATATAACCGCTGCTAAGTAAACATTCAACATCTGGAGTCTCATATATAACCGCTGCTAAGTAACATTCAACATCTGGAGTCTCATATATAACCGCTGCTAAGTAACATTCAACATCTGGAGTCTCATATATAACCGCTGCTAAGTAACATTCAACATCTGGAGTCTCATATATAACCGCTGCTAAGTAACATTCAACATCTGGAGTCTCAATAATAACCGCTGCTAAGTAACATTCAACATCTGGAGTATCATTTATAAGCAGGGCCTGAGGTGGAGTTCAGGGAAGTTGTAGAGTGAGGGTGGGGTTCTCACAGTGGGAGGTACTGGGTGGGGTGAGGGAGCAGGAGCCCCTGATGGAGCAGCCGTTGGAGGCCAGGAAGCTGGTGGTGTCGGAGAAGAGGTCACAGGTCAAATGGAGAATATCAGCCAGAAGCTGGTGGTGTCGACCAAGTAGGGACAAAGAGGTGACAAGGTCAATAAAGTGGGAGGGGTTCATGAAGTTCATCCAACCAATGGGACAGCTCTGCTACACGCTATCTACTGAACCTGCTGAAAGGTGCATCCACACTGCTGATCTACTGGTCAACCCTGCTCATCTACTGTTCAACCCAGCTCATCTACTGCTTGTTAGGATTATCTGTTGATGGAGAGGGGGTTTGTTGTAATGTTTGTTGTTGTGTTGCAAAGCATCGACCCAGATGGAAGCTCTGTTGAAAGAGGAGACATGTGACCCCAGACCCATCGAACTCTACCTGACCGTCCAGGGAGTTAAGGTGAGCTCATTAAGGAGCAGGTAGGGGTTAGACAGTACAGAGACAGGTCATTAAGGAGCAGGTAGGGGTTAGACAGTACAGAGACAGGTCATTAAGGAGCAGGTAGGGGTTAGACAGTACAGAGACAGGTCATTAAGGAGCAGGTAGGGGTTAGACAGTACTTAACAAGGGTTAAACTTTCCCTGTGTCTCAGATCTGTGTGAATGATGACCTGGTTGCCAAACGCTTCGGCTACTACTGCAGCGAGGTCACAGGGAGGTCAGAGGGGCGTGTGGAGGTGGTGGAGCAGACCCCCCCCATGTTGACCTGTGACCTCTTCTCCGACACCACCAGCTTCCTGGCCTCCAACGGCTGCTCCATCAGGGGCTCCTGCTCCCTCACCCCACCCAGTACCTCCCACTGTGAGAACCCCACCCTCACTCTACAACTTCCCTGAACTCCACCTCAGGCCCTGCTTATAAATGATACTCCAGATGTTGAATGTTACTTAGCAGCGGTTATATATGAGACTCCAGATGTTGAATGTTACTTCGCAGCGGTTATATATGAGACTCCAGATGTTGAATGTTACTTCGCAGCGGTTATATATGAGACTCCAGATGTTGAATGTTACTTCGCAGCGGTTATATATGAGACTCCAGATGTTGAATGTTACTTCGCAGCGGTTATATATGAGACTCCAGATGTTGAATGTTACTTAGCAGCGGTTATATATGAGACTCCAGATGTTGAATGTTACTTAGCAGCGGTTATATATGAGACTCCAGATGTTGAATGTTACTTAGCAGCGGTTATATATGAGACTCCAGATGTTGAATGTTACTTAGCAGCGGTTATATATGAGACTCCAGATGTTGAATGTTACTTAGCAGCGGTTATATATGAGACTCCAGATGTTGAATGTTACTTAGCAGCGGTTATATATGAGACTCTAAATGTTGAATGTTACTTAGCAGCGGTTATATATGAGACTCCAGATGTTGAATGTTACTTAGCAGCGGTTATATATGAGACTCCAGATGTTGAATGTTACTTAGCAGCGGTTATATATGAGACTCCAGATGTTGAATGTTACTTAGCAGCGGTTATATATGAGACTCCAGATGTTGAATGTTACTTAGCAGCGGTTATATATGAGACTCCAGATGTTGAATGTTACTTAGCAGCGGTTATATATGAGACTCCAGATGTTGAATGTTACTTAGCAGCGGTTATATATGAGACTCTAAATGTTGAACGTTGGCATTAGAAATGAGTGTGAGATGGTCGTCTTTAACTTCCTTCCAACAACACTAAAACCCTTTTTGTCTGCTCCAGCTGCAACTCCACGGGAGGAGAAGACTGCTCACCCCACCCTGCAGGTAAGACCTCCCACAGGTGATGTCATCCCTGTACCTGTAAAGGTTCTGTCTGATGATGATGTCAAGGTTCCTTTATTGCCATGTGGAACAAGTACAATGGAATGCTTACTCCCCACTTCCACTCCTGCAGTAATTCTGTCTAAACATAACAATCCTCAAACAAACCTAACTCTAAAGTGTGGTGAGGTGATAACGGTCCAGGTAAGACGTCCAGGTGAGGTGATAACCCTCCAGGTAAGACGTCCAGGTGAGGTGATAACCCTCCAGGTAAGACCTCCAGGTGAAGTGATAACCCTCCAGGTGAGGTGATAACCCTCCAGGTGAAGTGATAACCCTCCAGGTGAGGTGATAACCCTCCAGATAAGACCTCCAGGTGAGGTGATAACCCTCCAGGTAGAGTGAAGTGATAACGTCCAGGTGAAGTGATAACCCTCCAGGTAAGACCTCCAGGTGAAGTGATAACCCTCCAGGTGAGGTGATAACCCTCCAGGTGAAGGATACCTCCAGGTGAGGTGATAACCCTCCAGGTGAAGCGATAACCCTCCAGGTGAGGTGATAACCCTCCAGATAAGACCTCCAGGTGAGGTGATAACCCTCCAGGTGAAGCGATAACCCTCCAGGTGAGGTGATAACCCTCCAGATAAGACCTCCAGGTGAGGTGATAACCCTCCAGGTGAAGTGATAACCCTCCAGGTGAGGTGATAACCCTCCAGGTGAAGTGATAACCCTCCAGGTGAGGTGATAACCCTCCAGATAAGACCTCCAGGTGAGGTGATAACCCTCCAGGTGAAGTGATAACCCTCTTGATAAGACCTCCAGGTGAAGTGGTAACCCTCCAGGTAAGACCTCCAGGTGAGGTGATAACCCTCCAGGTAAGACCACCAGGTGAAGTGATAACCCTCCAGGTAAGACCTCCAGGTGAAGTGATAACCCTCCAGGTGAAGTGATAACCCTCCAGGTGAGGTGATAACCCTCCAGGTAAGACCTCCAGGTGAAGTGATAACCCTCCAGGTGAGGTGATAACCCTCCAGGTGAAGTGATGACCTTCCAGGTGAGGTGATAACCCTCCAGGTGAGGTGATAACCCTCCAGGTAAGACCTCCAGGTGAGGTGATAACCCTCCATGTAAGACCTCCAGGTGATGACTGCTTTGTTGGGGCTGATGAGCCAAGCTGAGCCCTGCGGTGCTCCTCTCCTAGGGTAGCCAGAAGAAGGGAGCCGGGTGCTCCCCAAAGGAGGAGGAGGATGAGGGGAGTCCAGGAGGAGAGGCAGGAGGCAGCCCCAGACCTCCTGCTGCCCTTGGGAGGTGAGGCTCCTGTCAGTCCTCCATCAGAACTCACCCAGCCGGGCAACTCGGACCAGTGATGACCTTAATGTCCTGGTTTTAAGCACTTCCGTCGGCAACGTTGTGAACTCCAAGAGCAGCAGGGCGGATCCAACCAATAGCCTGGGCCTGTTCAGGTGACATCACCCGGCCCTGACCAATAGCGTCACCTGAACAGGCTAGATGCGTCTGTACTGTCCAATCAGACGGCTGTAATGTGCCCTCACCGTCTCTTCCAAAGGATCTTCAAGTTCCTGAATCCAGATTCGGTCATCCAGGCCACTTCCTGTAGAGATGATTCCACAGAAGTTGACCTTCCTGACCCCAGCCCTAACCCAGCAGTCAATAATCCTAACCGAGCAGTGAAGCAATGTTACTTAGCAGCGGTTATATATGAGACTCCAGATGTTGAATGTTACTTAGCAGCGGTTATATATGAGACTCCAGATGTTGAATGTTACTTAGCAGCGGTTATATATGAGACTCCAGATGTTGAATGTTACTTAGCAGCGGTTATATATGAGACTCCAGATGTTGAATGTTACTTAGCAGCGGTTATATATGAGACTCCAGATGTTGAATGTTACTTAGCAGCGGTTATATATGAGACTCCAGATGTTGAATGTTACTTAGCAGCGGTTATATATGAGACTCCAGATGTTGAATGTTACTTAGCAGCGGTTATATATGAGACTCTAAATGTTGAAAGTAACATTCAACATCTGGAGTCTCATATATAACCGCTGCTAAGTAACATTCAACATCTGGAGTCTCATATATAACCGCTGCTAAGTAACATTCAACATCTGGAGTATCATTTATAAGCAGGGCCTGAGGTGGAGTTCAGGGAAGTTGTAGAGTGAGGGTGGGGTTCTCACAGTGGGAGGTACTGGTGGGGTGAGGGAGCAGGAGCCCCTGATGGAGCAGCCGTTGGAGGCCAGGAAGCTGGTGGTGTCGGAGAAGAGGTCACAGGTCAACATGGGGGGGGTCTGCTCCACAACCTCCACACGCCCCTCTGACCTCCCTGTGACCTCGCTGCAGTAGTAGCCGAAGCGTTTGGCAACCAGGTCATCATTCACACAGATCTGAGACACAGGGAAAGTTTAACCCTTGTTAAGTACTGTCTAACCCCTACCTGCTCCTTAATGACCTGTCTCTGTACTGTCTAACCCCTACCTGCTCCTTAATGTCCTGTCTCTGTACTGTCTAACCCCTACCTGCTCCTTAATGACCTGTCTCTGTACTGTCTAACCCCTACCTGCTCCTTAATGAGCTCACCTTAACTCCCTGGACGGTCAGGTAGAGTTCGATGGGTCTGGGGTCACATGTCTCCTCTTTCAACAGAGCTTCCATCTGGGTCGATGCTTTGCAACACAACAACAAACATTACAACAAACCCCCTCTCCATCAACAGATAATCCTAACAAGCAGTAGATGAGCTGGGTTGAACAGTAGATGAGCAGGGTTGACCAGTAGATCAGCAGTGTGGATGCACCTTTCAGCAGGTTCAGTAGATAGCGTGTAGCAGAGCTGTCCCATTGGTTGGATGAACTTCATGAAACAAGATGGAGGAGAGAACATGGTGAGTGACGGGACCCTCTCCATGTTGAACGAGACCTTGAGTTCCGGACTCAGCATCCACCGCAGGAACCACGGTGTCTACCTGCCCAGGAGACGGTATGAGTCCTGTGTGTCTAGTGGTGTCTACCTGCCCAGGAGACGGTATGAGTCCTGTGTGTCTAGAGGTGTCTACCTGCCCAGGAGACGGTATGAGTCCTGTGTGTCTAGAGGTGTCTACCTGCCCAGGAGACGGTATGAGTCCTGTGTGTCTAGTGGTGTCTACCTGCCCAGGAGACGGTATGAGTCCTGTGTGTCTAGTGGTGTCTACCTGCCCAGGAGACGGTATGAGTCCTGTGTGTCTAGAGGTGTCTACCTGCCCAGGAGACGGTATGAGTCCTGTGTGTCTAGCGGCGTCTACCTGCCCAGGAGACGGTATGAGTCCTGTGTGTCTAGAGGCGTCTACCTGCCCAGGAGACGGTATGAGTCCTGTGTGTCTAGAGGCGTCTACCTGCCCAGGAGACGGTATGAGTCCTGTGTGTCTAGAGGCGTCTACCTGCCCAGGAGACGGTATGAGTCCTGTGTGTCTAGAGGCGTCTACCTGCCCAGGAGACGGTATGAGTCCTGTGTGTCTAGAGGCGTCTACCTGCCCAGGAGACGGTATGAGTCCTGTGTGTCTAGAGGCGTCTACCTGCCCAGGAGACGGTATGAGTCCTGTGTGTCTAGAGGCGTCTACCTGCCCAGGAGACGGTATGAGTCCTGTGTGTCTAGAGGCGTCTACCTGCCCAGGAGACGGTATGAGTCCTGTGTGTCTAGAGGTGTCTACCTGCCCAGGAGACCGTATGAGTCCTGTGTGTCTAGTGGTGTCTACCTGCCCAGGAGACGGTATGAGTCCTGTGTGTCTAGTGGTGTCTACCTGCCCAGGAGACCGTATGAGTCCTGTGTGTCTAGTGGTGTCTACCTGCCCAGGAGACGGTATGAGTCCTGTGTGTCTAGTGGTGTCTACCTGCCCAGTGACGGGGCTTCCGAGCGAAGCCGTGGGAAATGTTTTACTCCCCAAGACTGGTATGGGCCCATTGAGTGGGCTGTAGAGTGTGTAGTGTTGGGCTGGAGGACCTACACGAGCACAGCCTTCTCCTCACAGATGGAGAGCTTCAGGGTGGAGGGCCGGACCCCCGCCAGGCAGTACTGCCGGACCCGGTACGGGACCCGCAGGAACTCCGGCTCCACCGCCCGGATCCTGTTGCACAAAACAACAGCACCTCGTCCTCAGCCACTGGGCCATAGAGAACCGGACTGGGTTCTACTGGGTTCTGGTCTTACTGGTCCGACGTGACGGCAACCTTCTCCCCGTGGTCCACCAGGAAGCAGTGGACCTGCACCATCTTGGAAATGGGACCGTGGAACACCACCGACTCCACCGTAGCCCGGCACCAGCACCGCATCACGGACCAGTACACCACACACACCTGAACACAACCAGACCATCATCACCGTGGACCAGTACACCACACACACCTGAACACAACCAAACCATCATCACCATGGACCAGTACACCTGAACACAACCAAACCATCATCATCACGGACCAGTACCATAACTTAGTAACAGAGGGTGGGGTTAGTAACGGAGGGTGTGGTTAGTAACGGAGGGTGGGGATAGTAATGAGGGTGGGGTTAGTAACTGAGGGCGTGGTTAGTAAAGGAGGGCGGGGTTAGTAATGGAGAGCGGGGTTAGTAACAGAGGGCGGGGTTAGTAATGGAGGGTGGGGGTTAGTAACGGAGGGTGGGGTTAGTAACCGAGGCTGGGGGTTAGTAACGGAGGGTGGAGGTACCTGTCCTTGCAGGACAGCGCAGGCCTTCAGGGGGGTGGTGTCCAGGGTGAGGTAGTGTAGGTTCATCCTCAGCTGGAGCTCGTCATGCTGGCCATCAGAGTCCACGCGAAGGCGACCCCACAGACACCAGGGGCTCTCCACCTCCACGCAGGTCAGCAGGAGGTTAGAAACATCTCACACTGAGGCCACACGTCCTGCCCAGCCTTCTGAACTCCTGCTCCCTACTTCTGCTGCCGTTCAGTGGGATAGTTCACACCATCCCAAGAAGCACACATCAGCCTGCTAACCTCCCTGGAAGGGGAGGTTGGTCTCCTGGGTTCCTCCTCTAGGTTCATCTCCTCTGGGTTTGGGGAGTTTCTTTTAGAGGGCTAATTGTTGTATAATGTCTTATTTGACAGAAAACGATGACAGTGGTCCATGTTGTAAATAATAACTAATCACATTCTCAATATTGAAGCCAATGTCCCTGGAAGCAGTCCACCGTGGATTACAGACTCAACAGTAAGAAATAAGTCTCACTGTCACGATCGCGATCGTGTCTCCGGGCTCCCGGGCGCCAGTGCAACCCCTGGAGGATTAGCGGGGCTCCCGGGCACCAGTGCCGCCCCTGGGTGGTTAGCGGCACCTGCGCTACTTTCGCAGCTGCCGCGAATTAACAATTATGCGGCATAAAAGCCCCGGCTTTCCACCCACGGGTGTCGGAACATTGTGCTAATGTCATGGTTAAAACAGACCTGGGCAAACTACGGCCCGCGGGCCACATACGGCCCGTTGCGTTGTTTACTCCGGCCCGTCGGGCATTTACATTAACAACAGTCCTATAATACATTTACATTAACAACAGTCCTATAATACATTTACATTAACAACAGTCCTATAATACATTTACATTTGTAGTATTCATTTCGCAGTTTTTTTTCATCCTGCAATTGATTTCTTGATTGGTTCCACTAGATCAGAGGACACTAATATGCAGACCGTTAATTCGGAGCAATACCGCTACCGTGAGACGCGCAACGGGCACCGAGTCAGTGACTGTTGTGATGAACACGAGACAATAAAACAGGTCGATGTCTTACCTTCACAAAACAAATGTTCTGCATCTTCCACCACTCTGGGCTGGAGGCAGCAGTGACTGCAATACAGATCAGGGCTCATTAAAGAGACATAATTACCTTTCATGCATTTCATCCACACATTCAACTCCATCTAGCTCTGTTCAAGTCTACCTCTTGGTTCAGTACCGAGCTCAGCCTGCAGGTGGGGTCGCACTTCAACTATTACACAAATCATAAAATACGTCTGATTATTCACCTGGGATCACTTCATACCTACTGGATGAGGAGTAAAATACAGCTTACTGTATATATAGTACATTGCTTTTTAGTGAGCCCTTTGGCTAAATATGTCATGGCTTTATAAATAGATAAGTGACTTAAATTAATCTAAATTAACAATATACAACGTGACACTTGGCCTACCCATCCTAAATGACGACAGGTTTCAACACTAGCATGTCATATGTGTTTATTGTAGAAACATGTATTGTTTTATTGTACGGTTTAACCAGCTGGATTAGTGCTGGTTTGTCTGTGACAATCACAAAAGTGTCAAATGTGTTTTAAATTCATAAAATCTTTCCATAATAAAATTACATGTATATTTGAACACACGGTCGCCTGTTGGAATGAAGCAGCAGCATGACTACTAATCACTACCTCCTAAGGTCAGAACTAGTTAGTAAACCCGACCTAGTCAACACTTCACTTACAACGCTTTGTGTCGTCATGTTTAAACGCGACTTAGTTAAGAGTAGCAGACAGCAGGTGGTGACCATACAGCCGACCTGATGCTAACGCTACCCCGCGTTACCTGGAAACACTTCTACAAAGTTACTCCTGTGTTTCTTGTGGTTAAACAGTTAACCTGAAACTTTACAACATATACTAAAATAAGTAACGGTGTGGTCTGCATCGGTCTAACGTGTGGATGCCCGTCGGTTAACCCGAGCTTGTTTCTGCAGGTGGTTCTCTCAGCTAGCATAGCGCACGCCGCTGTTAGTTTACACTTAGACATAGACTGTAACAAGAAACCAAATAAAATAATATATATATATATACATAATATATATACATAATACTAAATATTAATACAAATAATGAACCGTGAAAAGTGCACAGACCTGGATAACACAGCCTCCCCACACACGTGTCAGCACGCCCTGACGAACACACGAGAAACCCCGTAGCGCATGGTTCCAAAGTTAGTTAAATATTATTTTATATATTTATTTATTTTTAACTTTTAATCTATAAAAGTAAAATGTATTATATACTTAATATTCTTAATATTCTTAATATTCTTTCTATCAGGTGCAATACGTCCCCTAAACATTATCATTATCACAGTATTACACTTCAATTATGACTAATTGTCTTTGTCGTCTGAATATCTTATCTTGCCGATATATTTATATATTTGTATATTTTGACTGTACATTTGTAAATCTGTTAGTTTATTTGTATTATTCTGTGTATTTCTCTACTGTTTTATTGTACTGTATTGCTATGCAACCTGGCACAAGAATTTCCTTTTGGATTAATAAAGTTATATCTTATCTTATGTTATATTATCTTATCTTATCTTATCTTATCTTATATTATGTTATATTGTTATATTATGTTATCTTATCTTATATTATGTTATATTATGTTATATTATCTTATCTTATCTTATATTATATTATGTTATATTATCTTATCTTATATTATATTATGTTATATTATGTTATATTATGTTATCTTATCTTATCTTATATTATGTTATATTATCTTATCTTATATTATATTATGTTATATTATGTTATATTATGTTATCTTATCTTATATTATCTTATCTTATCTTATATTATGTTATATTATGTTATATTATCTTATCTTATATTATATTATGTTATATTTTCTTATCTTATCTTATATTATATTATCTTATCTTATTATGGACCGCAGAGGGGCGGGGTCTGGTCCAGATCAGCGTGGAGGGGGCGGGGCCTGGTCCAGATCAGCGTGGAGGAGGCGGGGCCTGGTCCAGATCAGCGTGGAGGGGGCGGGGTCTGGTCCAGATCAGCGTGGAGGGGGCGGGGCCTGGGCCATATAACGCTGAGGGGGCGGGGCCTGTGTCAGATCAGCGTGGAGGGGCGGGGCCTGTGCAAGATCAGCGTGGATGGGGGCGGGGCCTGGGCCAGACTGGATGCTGGTGTTCTCAGGTCGGTGGTTCAGTTCTTCTGACGGCGGAACTCAACAGGTTCACTTTATAATAAAGAGCTTAAAGTGTGATGGATAACAACAGGTTCACTTTATAATAAAGAGCTTAAAGTGTGATGGATAACAGAATAATCTTCCAGGAGGTGAACTAGAGGTAAGTTATACATTTATATATATATTTATTAACCTTATGCTTTTCTTCATATCAATAAAGAGTCTCCTTTAGGCTACCTATGGAAGTAATTAAGGTACATCATTTATTTTAGACTTTATAGACACACACACACACACACACACACACACACATAGAGACACACACACACAGACACACACATAGACACACACACACACACACACACACACACACACACAGACACACACACACACACACACACACACACATAGACACACACACACACACACACAGACATAGACACACACACACACACACACACACATAGAGACACACACACACAGACACACACATAGAGACACACACACACACACACACACAGAGACACGCACACACACACACACACACACACATACACACACACACACACACACACACAGACACACACACACACATAGACACACAGACACACACACACACACGGTGCTGTATTAAGCTCCATGTGACCGTTAAGATCTTTCACAACCCAAAGTAACAGTAATAAGCGACCTGCATAGTACACAAATATATAACTAAATATAATACAACAAATACAACAAGAAATAAACAGCTACATGTATGATGTACATGTACAAAGCTAACAGAGTAATAGAATAAAACAATAGAGAAATAAACAGTAGAATAATAAAAAATAAAATAACAGAATTACAAATTTACAGTAAGTCTAAGTCCAAGTATAAAAATGGTAAGATAAGATATAAGATATTCAGTCCGCAAAAACAATATGGCGATAATTGAAGTGTAATAAAAGGGCAATAATAAAGATCATTCATCACAACAACTGTGATGGAGTCCACACTAGACCTGCTCCCCCCAGCAGAGGAACCAGACTACCTACAGACCATCCATCATCACCATGACAACACAGGAGGACAACTTCCTCCGGTACAGACAAGCAGACATCTGACCAGGACCGGGACCAGGACTCCTCTCTAGTTCAGGACCAGGACCAGGACTCCTCTCTACTGTCAGGACCAGGACTCCTCTCTAGTTCAGGACCAGGACTCCTCTCTACTGTCAGGACCGGGACTCCTTTCTACTGTCAGGACCGGGACTCCTCTCTACGGTCAGGACCGGGACTCCTTTCTACTGTCAGGACCGGGACTCCTTTCTAGTTCAGGACCAGGAGTCCTCTCTACTGTTAGGACCGGGGCTCCTCTCTAGTTCAGGACCAGGACTCCTCTCTACTGTCAGGACCGGGACTCCTCTCTAGTTCAGGACCAGGACTCCTCTCTACTGTCAGGACCAGGACTCCTCTCTAGTTCAGGACCAGGATTCCTCTCTAGTCCAGGACACCATTGGGGTGACACACCGAGAGAGAGCAGAGACAGAGAGACAGGAAGTGCAGAGGAAACCGGGGGGAACGGAAACACATTCTGCTGAAGGTCACGGCATGATGAAGGTCAGCCTGATGTGTGTGTGTGTGGGGGGAGATGAGACACGATGATTCATTGACATTCTGCCGTCACCCTCGTCTCAGGAGTCATCCAGCGACGCATCGACAGGCTCAGCGTTCACACGTCTCTCCGTCTGCTCCTCTGCTCGTCATGCCTGCCTTCCCTCTCAGTCGGCCATCTGCTCGTCATGCCTGCCTCATCTTCCTCTGCCCACAGAGCCTTTCAACTCTCTGCTACTGCTCGTATTTAACGAGTGAAACAGCCGCACATCGATGGAAGGATTGGATGAACAGGTTTTACCATTCAGTCATTTAGCAAACGCTCCCATCCCAAGGGACTGTTTTTAGATGCAGGTAATTAAGGAGCAGGTAGGGCTTAGGGGGCATCTTGCTCTAGGTGAATGATAAATGGATTGCATTTATATTCCGGGGATCGAACCTGCAACCTTCCGGTTGCCAGACAACCGCTCTTACCTACTGAGCTACTGCTGCCCAGTGGGCCTGCAAGTAGACACCCTGCCTGCTACGCTGTCCTCTTCCTAGACGGTTACTGTCTGGAGGTCTCTAGACAGCTAGGATGTGTCCAAGGTGTGTGTGGAGGTGCTTAACGATCCCTCTCCCCTGCAGACCGTGTGAGGATGGGTTCCCTGCGGAGGCCCAGGGCTCGATTCATGAGCTCACCGGTTCTGTCTGATCTGGCACGCTTCCAGAACGGGTCATCAGCCCTGCAGCCGTCCAATACCTGCGTCTGGAACAGGTGAGGTCACCTCCCCCCTCCCTTGGCTCCACCCCTCTCCATAAGGCTCTGGTATCCTGAAAACCAAACGATTTCAGCAGGGTACAATAGTAGCCTGTGGGACTGTGATAGACAGATAGATAAATAAATAGTTCATATATCCCTGACCCTAACCCTAACCCTCACCCCAACCCTAACCCCAACCCCAACCCTCACCTTACCCTAACCCCAACCCCAAGGGAAACTCTGTGACAGAGTTTCTGTGCTGTTGGTTTACTGTCCCGTGTCTCAGTGACCAGACTTAGTGTCTGTGTTGTGGGTCTGGGAGTGCAGCTCTGCTGTGGGTCTGGGAGTGCAGCTCTGTTGTGGGTCTGGGAGTGCAGCTCTGTTGTGGGTCTGGGAGTGCAGCTCTGCTGTGGCTCTGGGAGTGCAGCTCTGTTGTGGGTCTGGGAGTGCAGCTCTGTTGTGGGTCTGGGAGTGCAGCTCTGCTGTGGCTCTGGGAGTGCAGCTCTACGAGGGGATCTGTAGCATGAGATCACACCAGGCCAGCTCTCAGGGTTTCTGCTGTAGCAGAGCAGGGCTGAGATTAGCTGAGATTAGCTAAGATTAACTCTGCATACGCACAGATCATTATGGGATAGCACAGAGTTCAACACACACTTAGGTCTCTAGTGTCTACAATCAGGTAGGTTTGATTCCCCACTGGTAGAGCAAGGCACTAACACAGCCAGGGTTATGGGTTTGATTCCCTGTCTAGCTCATCTGGAAGAGTCCATTAAATGGCAAACAAAACACACACACACACACACACACACACACACACAGCTCCTGAGTTTAAAGGAGACATTCTACCACCAAGTGGTTTCAAAAACTGGTTTTATCTCCACTTTTTGACATCACAAGTGGGAGTGTCCACCCAGATGTATGGTGGATAGATCAACCTACCAGGCTGATCTATCCACCATACATCTGGGTGGTGGACACTCCCACTTGTGATGTCAAAAGCCGGAGATTCTGAAACCGCTTGAAAGGGCTAATCACACTCATCTCCTAAAGACTCCATTAAAAACCGAGATGCAGAGTGGTAAACATGGTGACGGCTGTCTGTTCAGAAGGAGGACATGAGGAGAGAGAGAGAGAGGACTCCACTGGTTCAGCATCAACTGATCTGCTTCCTGTCTGCACAGGAAGAAGAGACAGGATGAGACTACTGACACAGGAAGTGTGACAGATACCGAGTGACTGAGTATCTGTCACACTCACACCCACACTCACACCCACGTATGCACGCACGCACACACGCACACACACACACACATTCATGTTATATTCAGACCTGTTGAGGGGGCAACAGGTCTTTGAACAAGCATGCTGATTGGCTGAGACTGTTACCGTTTCCCGATGTTGACAGGAAGTCTCAGATGTGTTTGGCAGGAAGTGAGTCCATGCTGCAAAATGTCACATTGATTGACAGCCAGCACAGCCAATCAAACAACTAGTGTTAAGATGGAGGTATGACTCAGATGTGAAGACATCCTCATGCTAAGCAGTGTTTCCACCAAAAGTACCCAGAACTTTTAGTCCCAGGAATTACATTTCAGGAACTAAAATGTTCCTTCAGCTTGTGAGCTGACACTTGACCTCTGACCCCCAGTGTCCAGACGGCTGTGATGAAGGTCTTCCAGGGAGGCGGTCTGCAGGCCAACGAACTCTACACTCTCAATGAGAGCATCAGGTAGTGATGCCATCACTTGATTCTACTTTCACTTCATTGGCAAATTATTGTTGGTCATTTCATTGTGTATTTTAGGATTATACTTAATATATTTCAATTTTATACTTTATTTAATATACGTAGTCCACCCTGGAGAGAATGACCCTTTTGTGCCTGACATTGATCAGTAAACACGTTGACGTGGCACCTGGGCTGTTCCAGACTCTGAATCCAAAGTGTTGTGTGACATCAGGCGGGACGTTCCCCCACCATGTGGGCTTGGTCATGTGACTGAATGAACAAACTGGTTTTCCTAGAGAGTACGTACGCTATGGTTGGCAACATGAGTGTCTTATATCTGTCATGGGAGGAAAAAGCAGCCCGGCAGGCTGGACAGTATCTGTGTTCCACACACACCAGGTCCCCAGCGTAGCGTTGCAGATCACCATCTCCCAGAATGCTCTGCACTTTAACCTGCAGCCACTCAAGACACTTTACAACGAGAGGCTCCTATACCACCTCCACACTTAGCTAGGAGGAGCAGGTAGGGTTAGGTGGTGTCTTGCTCAGGGACACCTCCACACTTAGCTAGGAGGAGCAGGTAGGGTTAGGTGGTGTCTTGCTCAGGGACACCTCCACACTTAGCTAGGAGGAGCAGGTAGGGTTAGGTGGTGTCTTGCTCAGGGACACCTCCACACTTAGCTAGGAGGAGCAGGTAGGGTTAGGTGGTGTCTTGCTCAGGGACACCTCCACACTTAGCTAGGAGGAGCAGGTAGGGTTAGGTGGTGTCTTGCTCAGGGACACCTCCACACTTAGCTAGGAGGAGCAGGTAGGGTTAGGTGGTGTCTTGCTCAGGGACACCTCCACACTTAGCTAGGAGGAGCAGGTAGGGTTAGGTGGTGTCTTGCTCAGGGACACCTCCACACTTAGCTAGGAGGAGCAGGTAGGGTTAGGTGGTGTCTTGCTCAGGGACACCTCCACACTTAGCTAGGAGGAGCAGGTAGGGTTAGGTGGTGTCTTGCTCAGGGACACCTCCACACTTAGCTAGGAGGAGCAGGTAGGGTTAGGTGGTGTCTTGCTCAGGGACACCTCCACACTTAGCTAGGAGGAGCAGGTAGGGTTAGGTGGTGTCTTGCTCAGGGACACCTCCACACTTAGCTAGGAGGAGCAGGTAGGGTTAGGTGGTGTCTTGCTCAGGGACACCTCCACACTTAGCTAGGAGGAGCAGGTAGGGTTAGGTGGTGTCTTGCTCAGGGACACCTCCACACTTAGCTAGGAGGAGCAGGTAGGGTTAGGTGGTGTCTTGCTCAGGGACACCTCCACACTTAGCTAGGAGGAGCAGGTAGGGTTAGGTGGTGTCTTGCTCAGGGACACCTCCACACTTAGCTAGGAGGAGCAGGTAGGGTTAGGTGGTGTCTTGCTCAGGGACACCTCCACACTTAGCTAGGAGGAGCAGGTAGGGTTAGGTGGTGTCTTGCTCAGGGACACCTCCACACTTAGCTAGGAGGAGCAGGTAGGGTTAGGTGGTGTCTTGCTCAGGGACACCTCCACACTTAGCTAGGAGGAGCAGGTAGGGTTAGGTGGTGTCTTGCTCAGGGACACCTCCACACTTAGCTAGGAGGAGCAGGTAGGGTTAGGTGGTGTCTTGCTCAGAGACACCGCCACACTTAGCTAGGGGGAGAGGGGCTGCTGCCTACAGAGAAGTGGAGGAAGGGTTAGAGGAAGTTTCTGTGAGTGTTTCCTATTCCAACAGGTGGCTTCTGAAGACCGAACTGGGCTCCTTCATCACAGTCTACTTACAGGTAAATACACTCAAATAAAATGCAAAAAAACACACTAACACTAACGAGTACCTACAGGTACTAACACCTACTTACCCGATACTAACAGGTATGGGGGTGGTGGGGGGGACAGCACAGTTAACTGGTCAGTTTGTCCATCCAGAACCAGCTGCTGACCAAGGGTCTGGGGAGTCTCCTGGAGAAGATCCAGTTCTATGACGGTGAGATCTTGAGGTGTTTAGACAAGTTCCGTGATGTTTAGATATACAGTATGCTGGGGAGAGGTTTCTAATGTTTTGTGTCTTATATTGAATGTGTGTCACAAAGCTACCAGTCTAGCATGAGATAAACAGCACAATGAGCATAACGTAAGCAGACTAGTGTAACATCCTTACAAACCTGCTCTGTTCTGGTTACTAGGCAACAACCAGCTGATGATACTGTCAGAGATATGGGTTCGATTCTTCACTGAGACGCTGCCCACCCTACAGGCGATATTCTACCCTGTGCAGGTAGCCCAACCCGGACATGTGACCCTAACCCTAACATACACCTCACCCAACAGGTGTACTGACATGAAATATGAACACAAATGTATTTTCTTATGTTCTCAAATATTCTGACATTCAGAATGAAAACATGAAAACTACTCTGCGTGTGTGTGTGCATGTGTATGTGTGTGTATTAATGTGTGTGTGCGTGCGTGTGTGTGTGTTAATGTGTGTGTGTGTGTGCGTGCGTGCGTGTTAATGTGTGTGTGCGTGCGTGCGTGCGTGTGTAGGGTCAGGAGTTGACCATCAGACAGATGTGTCTGCTGGCGTTCAGAGACCAGGTTCTGCTGCAGCTCCCCCTGGAGAACACGCTGGTTACTGCAGCCTCCATCCCCCCAACGCTCACACAGATGCTGCTGGTGCTTCAGGTGGACACGCACACACACACACACACACACACACAAACACACACGCAGACTTCATGACGAGTGACGACATGTCTCCCTATCTGTCTGTCTGTCTGTCTGTCTCCCTGTCTGTCTGTCTCCCTATGTGTCTGGTCCCCAGGGGGTCCATGAGCCCTGTGGTCCCGGGCCACAGTACCTACAGTTGGAGCGCTTGGTGGAGATGCTTGTCTCCCCGTATCTAGGCAACGTCCTCTTCCTTAGCAACCAGCAGCAGCTAGGTCAGTATACTGTTACCATCCCTGCCACTGTTGCTATAGCTACTACTGTTACCATAACTACCGCGGTTACTATAGCTACCACTGTTACCACAGCTACTACTGTTACCATCCCTGCCACTGTTGCTATAGCTACTACTGTTACAATAAGATAAGATCACGTTATTCATCCCGAAGCAAATTCTTGTGCCAGAAGTTTCTAATCAAAAATACCAACAACATAAGAATAAAAACAATATAATAATAAATGTACAGTGAATACGCCTAAAAGAAAAATATATCGGTCAGATATATTTAGTATTTACTGTAGCTACCGCTGCTAGCAAATCTACCACGTAACATGCTAGGCACTGCTGTTAGCCGTTCCAGTACGAGTGTTTGAATCCCAGTGACCCCAGTAAGGTAAGGTTGGAGGTGACCTACAGCCTCTCCCCCTCCCACCAGATGGAGGCGGCAGCGTGCGGGCGACCCGGGGGGCGTGGTCCCAGAGGCCCCTGCAGCCAGAGCCCGCCCACACCGGGCCCAACTCCTCCTCCCTGCCCCCCCTGCTGGAGCAGGAGGCCGACGCCTACCTGGAGAGGTCAGGTGGTCTGCGGCGCCACACGGTGGCCAACGCCCACTCGGACATCCAGCTGCTGCGTGCTGGGAACAGTGGGGGAGGAGCCAGGATGGTCTCCGGCCAATCACACAGCATAGAGTCCCTCAGGGGCGGGGCTCATGATGAATTTGGGGGCGGGGTTAAGTCTGCTGCACATCAGAGTTTAGCAGAGACGTGTTGCTCAAGAGAACTGGTAGCAGGTGAGGACCAAGGACTCTGTGGACACCCCTGAACTCACTATATTACTATACATTATAATAGATTATACATTGTGTATTATACATTCTAACATAATTATACACACTATAATTATGCATTATAATATATCATACACAGTATATTATATATTATAATATATTATATGCAGTATAATTATGCATTATAATATATCATTATACACAGTATATTATGCATTATAGTGATAACATCCGTGGGCCTACAGTGGGGTGCAGAGGTCTCAGCTCTCAGGTAATAGAATTTATGTCATAAACGTATTTTTATAAAGAACATGAGTTTTACTGCACTGTTCTCTGAATCTTTTCTCCACACTGCATTTCAGCACATTAACAAAGTATGGAACCCTAACATACATCCTGCAATAACATTCTACATATTATATATCAGAAATATATCATTAAATAACATTAAATATATCATGTGGCACAGTTTAGCTTGTAGCCACAGGCAGGTCAAAGAGAGCTTAACACTGATTGGTGGAGCAGGAGGCTGCTGATTGGTGGAGCAGGAGGCTGCTGATTGGTGGAGCAGGTGTTCCGTACTGCAGCGCCCCCTGGTGGGTGTAATGACCACTCCTGAGGTTCCACCAGTTACAATTTTAATAACATAAACAAGTAGAAAAACAAAAGAGCATCCAGAAACTTCTTTTAAAATTATTCCCCTGTACAGTATTTACACACACACACACACACACACACACACACACACACACACACACACACACACACACACACACACACACACACACACACACACACACACACACACCTCTAAGAGCTTCAGGGAAGGGGGAGGGTCCATCCAGAGGTCAAAGTTCAACTCAGCCTTCCCTCAGGTCCAGGTCAGGTTTACCTCCATAAACAACGAGCCTAGCCCCGGCGGGCCTAGCCTAGCCCCGGCGATCCTAGCCTAGCCTAGCCCCGGCGGTCTTAGCCTAGCCTAGCCTAGCCCCGGTGGTCTTAGCCTAGCCTAGCCTAGCCCCGGCGGTCCTAGCCTAGCCCCGGTGGTCTTAGCCTAGCCCCGGCGGTCCTAGGCTAGCTCCAGCTCCATCTGTATCCAGTGTGTCCGGCTGGTTCATCTGGCGTCCCTTTGGAAGGTTGAGGAGAAAACATGAATTAGGGTCAGGGGGTTAGGGTCAAGGGTTAGGGTCAGAGGGTCAGGGTCAGAAAGGTCTTACCTTTCTCACCTTCGAGGGGGCGGGTACATGGAGGGGGCGGTGGCCTGTTGACTGGCTACGATGGCGGACGATGACATACCTGTGGGGGAGGAGCCAACTGTCAATTAGGGTAATTTGGCAAACGCAGACTACTACTACGATGACTACTACTACTACTGCAACAAATCCCTGTAGGCACCTATCCAGCAGATATGAAGAGTTACCAGGACTCTCACATACCCCATACAGCCCCAGGTAACTCACCTGTCCCTACAGCCCCAGGTAACTCACCTGTCCCTACAGCCCCAGGTAACTCACCTTTCTCTACAGGTAACTCACCTGTCCCTACAGCCCCAGGTAACTCACCTTTCTCTACAGGTAACTCACCTGTCCCTACAGGTAACTCATCTGCCCCTAGAGCCCCAGGTAACTCACCTGTCCCTACAGGTAACTCCCCTATCTCTACAGGTAACTCACCTGCCCCTAGAGCCCCAGGTAACTCACCTGTCCCTACAGGTAACTCACCTATCTCTACAGGTAACTCACCTGCCCCTAGAGCCCCAGGTAACTCGGCTGTCCCTACAGGTAACTCGCCTATCTCTACAGGTAACTCACCTACCCCTACAGCCCCAGGTAACTCACCTGCCCCTACAAGTAACTCACCTATCTCTACAGGTAACTCACCTACCCCTACAGCCCCAGGTAACTCACCTGCCCCTACAAGTAACTCACCTATCTCTACAGGTAACTCACCTACCCCTACAGCCCCAGGTAACTCACCTGCCCCTACAAGTAACTCACCTGTCCCTACAGGTAACTCACTTTTCTCTACAGGTGTCTCTACATGGGCCCATCACCTGTCTAGTCAGCATGAGGTAGTGCTCACCTGCGGCGTAGGGCAGGTCATACTGTCCTGACAGAATGGGGTATCCCAGATGGTGATGTGACGTCACAACCCGCTGGGACGGTGAGGAGCGCGGTCGCTCCCCGTCCCTCTCCCCTCCACCTCCTCCTCCACCTCCACCTCCTCCTCCTCCTCCCACACGCTCTCGTTCCTGAGGACCCTTGGGTGGGCCGGTGGTAGAGGAAGACTTGGTCTTGTAGTGTGTGGCATGTTGCTGGAGGAGTTCCAGGGCCTTGGTGTCTCCTGGAGGTTTGGAGCTACCGGACGGACTGGACCGTGCACCCGACTCCGCCTCCTCACAGCTGGAAACCTTCCCTCCGTACGCTGCCGCCGAGAACGGATAACCTGCCGGCAGGTAGGACCCTGGGGCACAAAAAGCATCCACACCTGAAGACCTCATCCATACCTGGACTACATACTGAGGACCTCATCCACACCTGGACTACATACTGAGGACCTCATCCACACCTGGACTACATACTGAGGACCTCATCCACACGTGAAGACCACATACTGAGGACTTCAACAATGTAGCAGTGGGGTACATACGTAATATATGCAGTGTGGGGGTCTATATGCAGTCTATATTGGGCATATATATTGGGGTAGGGGTCTATACGTGGTCTATAATTGATATGAGGGTCTATATGGAGTCTATAATTGGTATGGGGGTCTGTATTGGTATGGGGGTCTACATGGAGTACATCATTGATTTGGGGGTCTCACCAGGGTAGTTGTGGATCATTACGGAGGGTACCCCCCGGTACCCAGGCTGGTTGGGGTCGAAGCCCTGGCCGTAGGCGTAGGCTCCCTGCATGTAGGGCAGGTAGGCCTGGTGCTGCTGGGAGGGGGAGGAGAAGTGCATGTGGAGGGGCCGAGAGTCCTTCCCGACGCCCCCCCGGTGGTCCTCGTGGGCGGGCCGGGTCCTGCCCTCCGGCCCCTCCCTCCCCTCCCCGCCCTCCTCTCTCTGGGGCTCCTCCTTAGGGCGGGGCTTGTCCTCCTTCCCCTTCCTGTCCCTCTCTCTCTCCCGCTCTCTGTCTCTCTCCCGCTCTCTCTCTCTCTCCCGCTCTCGTTCTCTCTCTCTCTCACGGTCTCTGTCTCTCTCTCGGTCTCTCGCTCGGTCTCTCTCCCGCTCCCGGTCTCTCTCCCGCTCCCTCTCCTCCCTCCAGCGCTCCTCGTCCACGGGGTACTTGCTGGGGTAGACGTAGGGCCACAGGCGGGAGTCGGGCTCCTGGGAGGGAGGAGAGGGAGGAGGAGGAGGAGGGAGAGAGGAGGAAGAGGACATTAAGAACCCATGACCCAGCCTACCTGTCTGTACCAAATGACCCAACCTACCTGTCTGTACCACATGACCCAGCCTACCTGTCTGTACCACATGACCCAGCCTACCTGTCTGTACCACATGACCCAGCCTACCTGTCTGTACCACATGGCTTGCTCCATGGCGCCCGCCCTGCTGGTCTCCATGACAACCTTGGCCTCCTCCTTCGCGGAGGGAGTCCTCCTCCCCACCTCCTCCTCCTCCTTGGACATGATGACTGACTTGCTCTTCTCCGGTCCCAGGGGACCCAGGGCTCCGCCCCCGGGCTCTTTCATCTTGTTGGCGGCAAGGGTGGGGGTGTCATGGTGGGCGGAGCCCGCCCCCATCTTGGGCCCCGCCTCCGGCAGCCCGGGGGCCTTGTGGGCCTTCTGTTTGCCCTCCTCCAGCAGCTTACCTCCGGGTGGGAGGTCCACCCTCCTCTCGGGGAGGCGGGGCCGGTCCTCGTGAGGGCGGGGCCGGTCCTCGTGGGGGCGGGGCCGGTCCTCGTGGGGGCGGGGTCTCTCTTCGTGGGGGCGGGGCCTGTCCTGGTGTTGGTGCTGGCGGTAGGCGGAGCTAGCCTGCAGCATGTGGCTGTGGTAGGTGTAGGGCGGGACGTAGGCGTACTGGTTGTAGTACAGAGGGGGCATGTACATACTGGAGCGCTGCTGGATGACGGACAGCTGCTGCTGCTGCTGCTGCTGCTGGGAGACAAGCCCCGCCCCCCCAGCTTCCAGCTTCCTGTGCTCCTGGGGCTCACACTTGATCCTCCTCAGCTCCACCTCCTGCTGCTGCTGCTGCTGCTGCGCCGCCTCCTCCTCCTCCTCCTCCTCCTCCTCCTCCTCCTCCTCCTCCTCCTCCTCTTCCTGCTCCTTCTTCACCTTCACCTGCGCGCCCTCCACCTGCGGGGTGGAGGCGGGGCTAGGGTTGGGGTAGCTGGGGGAGGTGTAGCTGCCCGGGTGGCTGGGGGGCCGCTGGGGGGGGAACAGGCTCTTCTTGGGCCCCTCGCGGACGCCCGGCTCCAGCTTGACCGCTCTGGCCCCGCCCTCGCCCCGGCCCTCGCCATCCTCTCCCGCGTCCGAGATGTCCGAGTAGGCGGGGCTCCCGGTTTTGACGGACAGGCCGTCGGCGCCGTTCTGGCTGAGCTGCAGGGGGGTGAGGGGCGGGGCCAGGCCGATGCAGGGGCTGGGCGTGTTGTCGGAGAAGCTGTACACCTTGTCCGCCTCCGCCTTCATGCTGGCCAGACGGCTGTGGTGGTGGTGGGGGGGGGGGTCCGAGCACTCCGAGTAGGGGCTCCTCCCCTCCCTCCCTCCCCCCCGCGGGCTGTCCCCCTCCCTCCCCCCCTCCTTCCTCTTCTTCTTCTTCCTGTCTTTGGGGCTGCCAGGGGAGGGGCTAGGCGAGGGGCTGGGGGCGGAGCAAAGCGGGCTGCTCTCAGGAGGCCCCTTCGATTGGTGGCTTTTCGTGCCGGACTGCACCAATAATGAGGGGTCGTTAGGGATGGACTGAACCATTAACGAGGGGTCGTTAGGGACGGACTGAACCATTGAGGAGGGGTCGTTAGGGACGGACTGAACCATTAACGAGGGGTCGTTAGGGATGGACTGAACCATTAACGAGGGGTCGTTAGGGACGGATTGGACGATTAACGAGGGGTCGTTGGGGACGGACTGAACCATTAACGAGGGGTCGTTAGGGATGGACTGAACCATTAACGAGGGGTCGTTAGGGATGGACTGAACCATTAAAGCAGGGTCGTGAGGGATGGACTGAACCATGGCAGCGGGGTCGTTGGGGGCGGAGGACGGGGGCGTGTGCAGGGGGTACAGATGTCCAGGGGCAGGCGGCCAGCTAGTCTTGCCTGTCTTAACACACACCTTCTCCTGCTTGACCCCTGACCCCACCACCCTGCCCTCCCCCTCCTCCTCACAGCCCTCTCCCCCGTCCCCCTCGCCCCACCTCTTGCCCTGTCGGGACGCCCAGCCGGGGGAGGGGCTCTGGGCCTCGTGGCCACGCCCCCTGGGGGTGGCGGAGCGGAGGGGCGAGCCGGCGGTGCCGTTTGGGGGCGCGGGGGGGAGGGGCTCCTCTCCGCCCTCGCTGTCCCCCCCGTCCGGGTCCAGGGGCAGCTGGTCCGGCAGGTTGTGGGCACGGGCCTGGTGGTACTTGAGGCCATTGATGTGTTTGTACTTCTTGTTGCAGTTGGGGTGGGGGCAGTCGATCAGGGTGGGGGAGGGGGGGCAGCTGTGGTCAGGCCCCGCCCCCGGGCTGGAGGAGGTGCGCATCCGCTTGGTGGTCCTGCCGTCCTCGGGGGGCTCGGTGGGGGCGTCGCCCGGGGGCTTGGGGGTGGGCGTGGCCGTCTTCCTCTTGCCGGGGGGGAGGGGCTCCTCCGGGGCCGAGGGCTGGCTCCCGCGGCGCCCCTTAGCGCCCCCGCTAGCGGCGGCGGCGGCGCGTGTCTTGCTGACCCCGCCCCGCGGGTCCAAGGAGGAGGAGTGGCTCCCGGGCCGCGCCCTCTTGCCCCGCCCACGGCCGCTACGCACCTCCAACTCCCCCGCCTCGCAGAACCTATCGGCACACAGTGAGGTCAGAGGTCAGGGACATGCTAATCCCATGCGTATGCTATGTTACTGTGTATATACTAGTGTGTCTATATACATGTGTATGGTATGTTACTGTGTATATACTAGTGTGTCTATATACATGTGTATGGTATGTTACTGTGTATATACTAGTGTGTATATACTAGTCTCTATATACATGTGTATGGTATGTTACTGTGTATATACTAGTGTGTGTATGGTATGTTACTGTGTATATACTAGTGTGTATATACTAGTGTGTGTATGGTATGTTACTGTGTATATACTAGTGTGTGTATACATGTGTGTGTATGCTATGTTACTGTGTGTATACTAGTGTGTATATACTAGTGTGTGTATACATGTGTATGCTAGGTTACTGTGTATATACTAGTGTGTGTGTATATACGAGTGTGTGTATACTAGTGTGTGTACCTCGGTGGAGCCCAGTTGTGTCGGGTGCAGTCCAGCAGAGTTCCAACATAAGTCTTGTTTCTCCAAGAGACGTTCACCACCAACATACCTGCAGAGAGTGAGACAGAGAGAGAGAGAGACAGAGAGAGAGACAGAGAGAGAGAGAGACAGAGAGAGAGACAGAGAGAGAGAGAGACAGACACACACACAGTCTGGTGGATTAATCTGTCGATAGGCATTATGTTCATTAACATAGAACAAAACATGAAGCTTTTATGATACATGAGCAGACGTTATGGCCGATATAGAACCACCACCACCGTGGAGCACAGAGGAGCTATCAGATTAGCATTACAGGTTAGCATGGCTACAACTAGCGCGGCGCTAGGCTCACCGTCTTCGGTCTCCTGCCAGACGATCCCCTCCAGGTTGACGCTGGTGCCTGGCTCACAGGGCCCCAGGCACTCGGGCTCGGTGGCCAGCGCCACGTGGGCCGTGGCGACGGCGAGGGACCGCGTGCCCACCGCCAGCGAGCGCGTGCGGACCATGATCTGCTCACAGCTTGAAGAGATGTCTGCGCCGCTAGCTTCTGCGGCCAGCGACGGGTCTGAGCTAGAAGCAGCAGCTAGTGGGAGCTCAGAGCTAGTCGTAGCAGCTAGCAGGTCTGTGCTCCCAGTAACGGCTAACGGGAGGAGAGGAGGAGCTGGGGGCGACTCCATCTGAAAGGAGAAGGAGACAGGGGCTACTTAGTGATGTTCCTAACTGGACGACACAGAAGTATCTGAGTGGCAGCCATGATAAGAGCTCGTCCCAAGGGAAGGTGCTTCAATGTTTCCTTTCCTATCTCCTTCAGCGTAGGACACACTGGAGATAGGAAAGGAGATAGCGCCGTCCCACAATTCCTTGCGGCCCATTCGACCGTTCACCATCATCCGTCATTTAAACAACAACAACGGATCATCATCAACACTAATTGGGATTAGTGTTGTTTACATGATGACCCTAGAATCAGCCTGTTAGTCTCCTAGTGGGGAGCAGTCGGTCGGCCCCAGAATCAGCCTGTTAGTCTCCTAGTGGGGAGCAGTCGGTCGGCCCCAGAATCAGCCTGTTAGTCTCCTAGTGGGGAGCAGTCGGTCGGCCCCAGAATCAGCCTGTTAGTCTCCTAGTGGGGAGCAGTCGGTCGGCCCCAGAATCAGCCTGTTAGTCTCCTAGTGGGGAGCAGTCGGTCGGCCCTAGAATCAGCCTGTTAGTCTCCTAGTGGGGAGCAGTCGGTCGGCCCTAGAATCGGCCGGTTAGACTCCTAGTAGGGAGCAGTCGGTCGGCCCTAGAATCGGCCTGTTAGTCTCCTAGTAGGGAGCAGTCGGTCGGCCCTAGAATCAGCCTGTTAGTCTCCTAGTAGGGAGCAGTCGGTCGGCCCTAGAATCAGCCTGTTAGTCTCCTAGTGGGGAGCAGTCGGTCGGCCCCAGAATCGGCCGGTTAGACTCCTAGTGGGGAGCAGTCGGTCGGCCCCAGAATTGGCCGGTTAGTCGCCTGGGGGGGGGGGGGGGGGGGGCTTTACCTGGTCCCCGGAGCTCAGGTGGAGGCTGTGGTAGTCACTGGGCTCCACCTCCTCTGCCGCCACCATGGCGACGGGCAGACGTCCCTCCGTCAAGTCCAGAGCGATACTCCCATGATGCTCCGCAACAACCAAGTCAGTATTTTGGCCCTCAAACAGGCCGGGGTGCATGGCCCCTAGAGACAGGGAAGGGGCCTCTTTGTCCACGGCCGCCACCCCTGATGGGACAACCTCTATTTTCTCCTTCTTACTTTTCCCACAGGGCCCCTCCTTGTCCTTCTTGGTGGGAGGACCACTGCGTGTGATTTTTATCCCCTTCTCTGGGCCCTTGGTCGGCGTGTTGGGGCCGGGCGAGGGGGCGTCCCCGGGGGACCCGCGGCCCGGTAGCTCCCGCTTGGGTGTGTCGGCAGCAGCGGGGGGCTTGCTGCCTTCCTTGGGGGTCTTGCTGCGCTTTGACTTGGTTTTGCTCTGAGCCCCCGGGGCCACGAAGGTCACCTTGTCAGGTAGGGGGGCCCCGGAGCCCGGTGGCAGGGCCATGCCAGTGTCCTTACTGCCCGACATCTCCAGCTTCTCCTTCTCCAGGTCGGCGTCCAAGTCGATGATCAGGTTCCCTACACCGATGTCCCACTCATCCCCGCTGTCGTACGCCTCCACTGCACTCGAGTCCACACCGTTCCCACCTGTATCAGCGCTGCTGAGGGACATGTTACTGGGCCAGGCTGGGGGGGCCAGCTGCCACTCTGCTACCCACAGCCCCGCATCCTCGCCTGGGGAGAGGAGCACACCGACATCAGCCAACAACTACAACACAGTCTCTATAAGATCTAACCCCTACCTGCTCCTTAATGACCCGTCTCTGTACCGTCTAACCCCTACCTTCTCCTTAATGACCCTCTCTGTACCGTCTAACCCCTACCTGCTCCTTAATGACCCGTCTCTGTACCGTCTAACCCCTACCTGCTCCTTAATGACCCGTCTCTGTACCGTCTAACCCCTACCTGCTCCTTAATGACCCGTCTCTGTACCGTCTAACCCCCTACCTTCTCCTTAATGACCCCTCTCTGTACCGTCTAACCCCTACCTTCTCCTTAATGACCCGTCTCTGTACGTCTAACCCCTACCTGCTCCTTAATGACCCGTCTCTGTACCGTCTAACCCCTACCTGCTCCTTAATGACCCGTCTCTGTACCGTCTAACCCCTACCTGCTCCTTAATGACCCGTCTCTGTACCGTCTAACCCCTACCTGCTCCTTAATGACCTGTCTCTGTACGGTCTAACCCCTACCTGCTCCTTAATGACCCGTCTCTGTACCGTCTAACCCCTACCTGCTCCTTAATGACCTGTCTCTGTACGTCTAACCCCTACCTGCTCCTTAATGACCCGTCTCTGTACTGTCTAACCCCTACCTGCTCCTTAATGACCCGTCTCTGTACTGTCTAACCCCTACCTGAATATGTCATTGTGTAAATATATGCAAGCAAGTTGCTTTTTTCTATCCCATCAATGCAAACATGCAACAGCTCATTCATAAGGTCAGCTCCTGAACACGGACACCGATCTGCTCTCCTCGGCCTGTAGCCGCTGGAGCCCCGGCGGGACGTGTTGCCAAACACAGCTAGCAGCACGGCTAGCAGCTAGCAGCACGGCTAGCAGCTAGCAGCACGGCTAGCAGCTAGCAGCACGGCTAGCAGCTAGCAGCACGGCTAGCAGCTAGCAGCACGGCTAGCAGCTAGCAGCACGGCTAGCAGCTAGCAGCACGGCTAGCAGCTAGCAGCACGGCTAGCAGCTAGCAGCACGGCTAGCAGCTAGCAGCACGGCTAGCAGCTAGCAGCACGGCTAGCAGCTAGCTGTCATGACCCGGTGTGGGAGCTCTAGAATGAGGACAGACCCCTGAGGGCCCCACTTTGAGGGGCCTCACGCACACACGGGGGGGAGGGGAGGTGGCGGGTCGCGGGTCCGAGCTCCTCGGGTCCCGGGCTGACGGGGGAGCAGAGCCCGTCAGCCCGGGACCCGACGAGCTCCTCCAGACAAAGACACTGGAGCCACGGCTAGCTGCTAGCTAACATGCTAACCCCGCGTTTCACACACAAAACCCACCGTGCTGCTCCTGCTGCTGCTCCTCCTGCTGCTCCTCACGCTGCTAGTGAAGCGGAATGGATCATGAGGAGTCCATGGGTCCGGACCGGACCGGACCAGACCAGACCACCTCCCGGCTCGCTGGGGACCAGAGCCGCCGGGAGGTCCGAGAAGAACCGGGGACACGGATCACTGCAACTAGCCCGACCCCGTCCGAACCCTGACCGCCAGACCAGACCAGACCCAGACCCAGACCCAGACCAGACCAGACCCGGTCTTGCTCGGATCCCTCAGAACGTTCAGCCGTGGGACTCCTCGGCACACTGACGGCTGTTTGTCTGGGGGGGACGGGAAACCAGGAGCGGAGCCACTGGACTGGATCTGGATCTGCCCACTCCACTCAGGAGTCAGGAGTGGATTCGGAATGGATTTAATGAATTTAAAAGAATACTCAAAGTCAAAGTCAAGTGTGAATATATATGCGTGTATATACTATATATATATATATATATATATATATATATATATACACACACATATATGTGTCTGACCACCACTGTCGCTTTCCCCTAAAGTCTCCCACCTCCCTCCCTCCACTACTCCTCACATCATCACCTCCTGTAGAAACCTGAAAACTCTCCTTCTACTCCCTCCTCAACTCTCCTCACCAGACAGCCAACGGTTCTCCCTCCTGTCAGTAGAGGAAGCCTCCTCCTCCTCCTCCTCCTCCACTCTGACGTCCTCTCTCTCCTCCTCCGTGGACTCGCTCTGTCCACTCACCTGTCCACTGCTAGACCCTCATCAGTCAGGCTTCAAGACCTCACGGTCCACAGAGACAGTCCTGCTCGCGGTAACTGAGTCCCTCTGTGACGCCAGAAGCTCTTCTCTCTCATCTGTTCTCATCCTTCTTGACTTGTCTGCTGCGTTCGTCACAGTGAACCACCAGATCCTCCTCTCCACTCTGGCAGAGCTTGACATCACTGGATCTGTGTTATCCTGGTTCTCTTCCTACCTGACAGATCACACCTATCAGGTCACATGGAATGGATCCCTGTCCAGACCCTGCACCCTTGACACCGGAGTCCCCCAAGGCTCAGTACTGGGACCCCTTCTGTTCTCTTTATACACTAGATCTCTAGGCTCTGTAATCACATCCCACGGCTTCTCCTACCACTGCTATGCAGACGACACCCAACTGATTTTGGTAATGCACACAGAACGGCACATCTGTTCTTATCTCAGCTATTATGCAGGCTACCTAGCAATTATGAAACTCGTTCTATTAACCTTGCAACTATGAATGCTTGAAACCTGCTCTATTCTTATCTTTATGTACCACAGTCATATATTGCTGTCTCTCCTCCAACAAATGTACTCTTTGTAAGTCACTTTGGATAAAAGCGTCAAATATTTTTGTTCATTGTGTTAGTGAATAGCTGGAAGAGGGGTAGTTATGGCAAGGTTGGGATAAGATTTGATTTTGATTCATGTTCTGTGTTAGTTTGAGTGAGGATATGGGTTGGTTAGGTCAGGTTTAGGTAAAACCTGACCTGATAAAACTGTTACTGCCCTCTCCTGCTTGTTAATGAAAACACCAGATTCTACTGCAAAAGTTATAGATTAACAAATATCATAAGGACGGTTCCACTGTCAAATAAAAACGTTGCTGCGATTACGAATTTAAATTAGCATTTGAGAAGCTTGGCTTGTTTCACCTAACACCAAACTGTGTGCATGTTTGTGTGTGTGTGGGGTGTCCAGCCAGTAATAATTAATGGTCACTCTATCTGAGGGGGGAGAGAGAGAGAGAGAGGAGAGAGAGAGAGAGAGAGAGAGCGAGAGAGAGATGTAACCACCCCTTGACAAACGTACATTTACAGAAGAGACAGGAACAGAGTCAGAGAAATAGACATCGTGAGATGAGCGATAGAGATATATAGACAGTGAGCTAGAGAGAGAACGTGGTAGAGGGATATAGAGGGTGAGCTAGAGAGAGAACGTGGTAGAGGGATATAGAGGGTGAGCTAGAGAGAGAACGTGGTAGAGGGATATAGAGGGTTAGCTAGAGAGAGAGATGGCGAGTGTGAGAGCTGGTTCTGTCGGGCCCCTGGACCGGACGTCAGGCTGCTATGCCCCCCTTCAGCCGTCCACCAACCTGTACCTGCAGCAACGCTGGGACCAAACCAGGTACCAGGGGCACCGCCACCGGGTAGGTACCCTGTCCCCCAGCATCCTAGAACCCTGGTACCCTACCGTTGTTACCCTAGAACCCTACCGTTGTTACCCTAGAACCCTGGTACCCTACCGTTGTTACCCTAGAACCCTACCGTTGTTACCCTAGAACCCTGGTACCCTACCGTTGTTACCCTAGAACCCTGGTACGCTATCGTTGTTACCCTAGAACCCTGGTACCCTACTGTTGTTACCCTAGAACCTTGGTACCCTGCCATTGTTACCCTAGAACCCTGGTACACTACCGTTGTTACCCTAGAACCCTGGTTCCCTACCGTTGTTACCCTAGAACCCTGGTTCCCTACCGTTGTTACCCTAGAACCCTGGTACCCTACTGTTGTTACCCTAGAACCTTGGTACCCTGCCGTTGTTACCCTAGAACCCTGGTACACTACCGTTGTTACCCTAGAACCCTGGTTCCCTACCGTTGTTACCCTAGAACCCTGGTACCCTACCGTTGTTACCCTGGAGGCCTGGTACGCTAGTACTGTTATGCTTAGCCTATAACCCTGGTACCCTAACCCCCTATGTAACCATGGTAATGAGTAACAATAGTTACACATTACCATGGTTACCTTTTACCGTGTTGCCGTAGTTACCGCAATTACCATTGTTACCTGTGCAGGTGAACTCCGCTCTGCCAGTTGTTGACACAAAAGGCATCACAACACCTGCACACGTCACCCTCAAACTGAAGAAACTGCAGGTCAGCAGGCTCAACGATCAATACTGTTCACTAACTCTATAATACCAAGCTAGCTATAATGCTAACTCTAGCTGTCATGCTCACCCTCTTAGCCATTACGCTAACATAGCCACATTTTTTGGATGCTGCAGATACAAGACGAGCGGCTCGCTGACATCAACCGAGACAACAAGCAGTTGTCCTCCAAACTCTCCAGGATCCTGCAGTCCAGAGGCCAGGTGGACAACTGGAACATCTACCAGCACAGGAGGTCAGAGCGCTGCCAGGGCTGTGCTTAGGTTTGTTGACAGTCGTCCTGGCAACAGCAGGTCAGTGTCGCTACAGTAACAGTAACAGGATAATGGTTTCATCAATAAATTATATTTTCTAGTTTAATTATTCAAAGCGTGGACAAGGAGGCACCAGCGACAATGTAATCTTGAAAAGTTTATTATTATATACAATAAAAAATTGATCACACAAAAATTACGAGATTAATAAATGGTATTACTTCCTTGAGCCAGACGCCTACCCCTCTTGGAATGCATGTGCATTATTCTAATCATTATCAATGTTTGATTGATGATAATTGATTGGTGTCGTCAGTCTGAATGCTGACAAGAGGCGGGCAGAACTGTCTCACATCAGCTGTCAGAACCAGGCCATCTTCCAGCGAATCACGGTGCGGCAGTCAGAGTACCGACGGCAACTCTGGCTGGACGACTGGGAGAGGGCGGAGCGAAGACAAAAGGACATTGGACGCTACAGCAGATGCCCCGCCCACAAACCGGTCAGATGGCCATCCCACCCCCCCACCCTGAGGTTACTCTGGTGGCTCTTGGTGACCCTGAATCTGTGTGCTTGTTGTCCCCAGAGGCCCCAGAGGAGGGTCCAGTTTGCCGTTAGCGACGTTAAGGACCACCGCAAGCCCCTCCCACCATCGCCGGGACACCATCACCATAACATCAATTAAAATATTATGTTAGTCGCAATATTGTACATGCTGAATAAAGGAAACTGTGAATTCATTCTTGTTTTCCTGGACATAAACGATGGCTTCATCTGTCAACTGGCAGATCATTAGATTATATGAAAGGAGACAGAAAGAAAATCTGATCCATAAAAGATTTATGATATTATGGATGATACAACAGGCTCACGTCCCCCGCTCAGCTAGAGCTTAGAACCAGACAAACAGTCAGTCAGTCAGTCAGTCAGACAGAGAGAGAGGCGGTCGCTGACGTAGCTGCTGGTGCGAGCGTCCTCCAGCAGGGTCTGGGCCAGGTCGTGGAGCTGGTGCTTGTAGGCCAGGCGGTACCGGGTCACCACGTCGTCACACTGAGCCAGCAGACGCTTCAGGTTCTGGCTGCTGCTGCCCCCCAGCTGCTCCTTCACACACATCCTGGAACACAGAAACACAGCTAGATACATCTAGAACACACAGAAACACAGCTAGATACATCTAGAACACACAGAAACACAGCTAGATACATCTAGAACACACAGTAACACAGCTAGATACATCTAGAACACACAGTAATACAGCTAGATACATCTAGAACACACAGAAACACAGCTAGATACATCTAGAACACACAGTAATACAGCTAGATACATCTAGAACACACAGAAACACAGCTAGATACATCTAGAACACACAGAAACACAGCTAGATACATCTAGAACACACAGTAATACAGCTAGATACATCTAGAACACACAGAAACACAGCTAGATACATCTAGAACACACAGAAACACAGCTAGATACATCTAGAACACACAGAAACACAGCTAGATACATCTAGAACACACAGTAATACAGCTAGATACATCTAGAACACAGTAATACAGCTAGATACATCTAGAACACACAGTAATACAGCTAGATACATCTAGAACACACAGAAACACAGCTAGATACATCTAGAACACACAGTAATACAGCTAGATACATCTAGAACACACAGTAATACAGCTAGATACATCTAGAACACACAGAAACACAGCTAGATACATCTAGAACACACAGTAATACAGCTAGATACATCTAGAACACACAGTAATACAGCTAGATACATCTAGAACACAGTAATACAGCTAGATACATCTAGAACACACAGAAACACAGCTAGATACATCTAGAACACACAGTAATACAGCTAGATACATCTAGAACACACAGTAATACAGCTAGATACATCTAGAACACACAGTAATACAGCTAGATACATCTAGAACACACAGAAACACAGCTAGATACATCTAGAACACAGAAACACAGCTAGATACATCTAGAACACACAGTAATACAGCTAGATACATCTAGAACACACAGTAATACAGCTAGATACATCTAGAACACACAGTAATACAGCTAGATACATCTAGAACACACAGTAATACAGCTAGATACATCTAGAACACACAGTAATACAGCTAGATACATCTAGAACACACAGTAATACAGCTAGATACATCTAGAACACACAGTAATACAGCTAGATACATCTAGAACACACAGTAATACAGCTAGATACATCTAGAACACACAGTAATACAGCTAGATACATCTAGAACACACAGAAACACAGCTAGATACATCTAGAACACACAGTAATACAGCTAGATACATCTAGAACACACAGTAATACAGCTAGATACATCTAGAACACACAGTAATACAGCTAGATACATCTAGAACACACAGTAATACAGCTAGATACATCTAGAACACACAGTAACACAGCTAGATACATCTAGAACACACAGTAATACAGCTAGATACATCTAGAACACACAGTAATACAGCTAGATACATCTAGAACACACAGTAATACAGCTAGATACATCTAGAACACACAGTAACAGCTAGATACATCTAGAACACACAGTAAACACAGCTAGATACATCTAGAACACACAGAAACACAGCTAGATACATCTAGAACACACAGTAATACAGCTAGATACATCTAGAACACACAGTAATACAGCTAGATACATCTAGAACACACAGTAATACAGCATAGACATCTAGAACACACATGCTAGATACATCTAGAACACACAGTAATCTCAAGATACATCTAGAACACACAGTAATACAGCTAGATACATCTA